>PISX010017355.1:0-43620 GCA_004024625.1 Mellivora capensis | reverse complement strand
AATGTAACTCTTACAACCCCATGTTTCTGTATAGAAATAGAAATTGCTTTAGTCCAAATTTGATTAAAAGTTATTTACAAGGGAAGATTTAACTTTATCTTTGAAAACAAGTACCGCCCATTTTGAATAATGATATGTTAATTAAAATAAAATTGATTGACTCTGACATTATATATTTGCTAGTACTTCAATTTTAGCCAGGAAAAGAATGACTATACTTTATTATTCAAATGCCACCTTCATGTTTAAATTCATTGCTGTGCTGAGGAAGAGAAACAACAGAAGCAGCTGTCTGCTTCCTCCACATTTAGCCAGAAGTTCAGTAACTCCCAGAATAGGCAGGATTAGATACTGTCAAACACAGTTGCCCAATTCTGTGTTGCAGATTTTTTTTTAATATTCCACTATAGAATTGTAAAATGTTGAAATATGTAAAATATGCAAACATTTCCATTTGCAAGTCACAATGAGAATATAGAAGATAAACAGGTTCTATTTAGCTTTGTAGATTTCATAGTTGAACTCATTTACCAAAGAAAGATATTATTTTTATTAATAATGGAATCAGAATTTATTAACAAAAACAAGTTTCCAAACATAGTACTTATAGTACTCACTCTTAATCAGTGAAAAAATTTTGCTAACCTTTTCACCTCTACTTATTGGATATGGTGCCTTCTTTTTTATATTATGCCAACAGACCACAGTTGTCTTCTAGATATTGAGTTCAAACTGATTATGTAGTTAAACTGATAACATTGTTAGCCCAGGAGCATGCTTAAAAATATTACATTAGAAATATCCACATAGTCATTACTTCAGGGCAATTTGGGAACTATTTTCAGAAGATCCAAACTGAAAATTAGCCTTCTTAACAAATTGTTAAGTTTTTGAATACTCTTCTGACCAGCAGAAGAGCATGGGTCAGGAAACAGACAAATGGAAAGAGGACATAGAGGGACAGACAGAAAAGAGCCATATAAATGAAAAAGAGAATTTGTATTGGGCTATTATCAATATTATCAATAGCCCAATACAAATACTATTGCCCAATACAAATATTATTTACAAATGTTATGACACATAGAGTATATCTTTTTTCTTAACACTCATCATCCTTTTTAATTTACTCACTTTTAACACAAAACAATGTTAAAAAGTCCTGTAAACTATCTAATGTGGAATCTCAACCTTAGGAATATGTAAACTATATCTTAAGAGGTCTTAGTGAGTGCAGCTTGGTGGTTCTGAATAACCTCTGCACTTTTTAGAACTTTTGTGCAGGCTTAGCTTGCATTACAGTAAGGGGAAGAAGGAGTGGATATGCAATTTTACTTTCCTATCAGTTTTTGAGTAACTATTCCTCCTCCTGCATACCCATTCAGGCTGAATTTGTGTATATACCAAACCTGCATCTAGGAGTAACATTGTCTTTGTGCAATGAGCAGTGTAGAAATTAGAGTAACTAGATAAACCTTTACAATGGTTGCTCATTCCCAGAAACAGCCTCAGGTAGGAGCTAGGGAAAAGAAGGCTAGAAATGTTCTCCTAGACACAAAAGCAAGAAACAAATAAATGCGAAGGAAATTTTGCTCTTTTATTAATTATTTTCAAATCAAGGGCATTATAGGTAGCCATGTGGTAAATGAATGACAGTAAAAGGAAAATGTTGCAGAGTTTAGCAGAGTACAGCATCAGCTATTATTAATCTGATGAACTTTTCACTTGTAACCTTTGAAAGTGTATTACCATAAAGTGAAGCATGGGAAAAAAATTCCTGTAGAAGACATTTTTAGGATTTAAAGTGTACAAAGATGGGCAACATTAACAATTGAAGTCCTATTAAATATTTCATGGTTAAGAATTTTTAATGAATTATATTACAGTTAGATTGACATTCATAGTTACTTTTTAAAAAAGATAAAATGAGTGTTCCTGAAAGGTTTTTTTTAATTGTATTTTTTTTAAATTATGATGCTATATTAAGGAATTTTATAGAAATCAGTTGGTAGGGTACTTGTAACTCCTATGAATTTAGTTTCTTTTCAACTTCTAAGCCTTATTTTAGTATTTGTTTATGCAAGTCTAACATTTGTATAGGAAAAAGATATTTTAACTATACTAAACACAATATCTGAGGAAGAATAAAGCTGGTACAAAGATTCCTGGAAGATTTCTGCTGCTGAACATGATGGAATAATTGGGACTGGACTTGCCATTCTCCCATGAACATCTACAAAACCAAGCATAATAGATGATACATCCATGCCCAAATATGAGACAACAGGCAACATGAACTATGATTCCTAAGATAAAGGAAACAAATATGATGAGCCCTATAATTGCCCCAGCTTTCTGCCTACAGGCAGAGTCTAGACCGCAGTGCAGAAAGGAAAAAGCAAAACAAAACATAACAGTAATACTGAGTAAAAGACACAGAGGGCAGAGCTTGGGGAGGTGGCTGTAATTTAGAGAACATGGTATTAGAATAAAAGGGAGCTATGCAGAGATAGAGCTCCCAAAAATCTGTAAAAGTGTCTGCTTGATCCTGTTGTGAAATACTAAGCAAAACTTATGTAAGGATGAACTCCATGAGGTCAGGCAGTGTCAGAAACCTAGAAACTAAACAATTCCCGGACCTCATTCAGGTCTGGGAGTTGGTGAAGTCTGACCACTCAGACATCAGAATCTTCACTGAACACGGGATAATTTGGATATATGAAACAAGTTATGCCTTAGAAGCAGGAATGTGCTAGTATTCTAAGATATTCCCATGATCCAGTCTTCCAGGGATTTATAATCTTCTCCTCTTAAGTGTTAGCAGGACATAGTGAGATGCCTATAAATTATAGAATATAGCAAAGAAAAAAAGATGAAATGTTACTTCTTAGATTAAATTAGAAAACAATATATCTTAAATCTTACTTGCCTCCTCTCTTGCTTTCCTTTTGGCTTACTCTAATGGAAACCAGCTGCCATTGTGAGCTGTGTTATGGATAAGATCAAATGGCAAGGAAATAAGAAAGAGCTCCAACCAATACCTTATAAGCAACTGAATCTTGTGAACAACCACGTGAGAGAGCTGAGAGGAGGATTCTTTCACAGTCAAGTTTTAAGATAACTGCACCCCTGGCTGACACTTTAATTATAACCTTATGAGAGGCAGTAAGCCAGGAGAACTCGAACTGGGATTCCCATTCAATGGACACTGTAGGGTAATGAATGTGTATTCTTAAAAGCTTTAGTGCTTTGGGACAATTCTTTATATAGCAATAGATAACTACCTGGAAGTAGGAAGCTACTATAATAAATATCTAAATACAGATAATTAATACAAGGGATAAACTAGCCTTAGATTAAAAACTACTATAGACTGTTAGCAGAGCTGAAAACAAGGACCAAACTGATTAGCAATAACTTACACATCAGCAGATTAAAGTCCAATTTCCCTTAAAGGAAGTCAACAAAAGCTAGCATTCAACCATGTAAAATTCACAATATCCAACTTCTAATCAGGAATGTCTAACTATGTGAAAACACAGGAAAATATGATCCATAAAAGGAAGAAATTTCAGCAAACAGAAACAAATCCAAAAATGACAGCAATCACAGAATTACTAGATAGGACTTTAAAACAACTAAAAAATATACGCTCAAGCCTTTAAGGAAAACATGATCATCATAATGACAGAAATTAGAGATATACATGAAAGGGCCAAATGGGACATCAGGAGCTTTGTATATCTCATACACTATATGAAAGTATGACTTTATTGTATACTTCAACAGCAGACATGGCACTGTGGAAGAGAAGATCTGCGAATCTGAAGATATGGAAATAAAATTTCTCTAACATGAACCCCCCCCCCCCAGAAAAATATACAAAGACTAAAAACAAGAATATAAACAGTGATTCTGGGACCTGTTATACTACTTCAATGTCCCAGGTGTCAGTAATACCAAACTGTCTAATAATGTGTAATTGGAATTCCAGGAAGAGTATTGGGAAGCAGATAAAAGTTAAGGAAAAGGCCAAATTTTTGCCAAATTTGGTAAGTAATAGTTATATGTCACTCGCTGGAAGTTTTAATGAGTCCTGATTTGGCTAAACACCACGAAAAATGCCAAGGCATATCATAATCAAATTGCTAAATACTAACAATAAATGAAAATCTCTTACACAAGTCAGAGCAAAAGTCAAATTATTTAGAGAGGGACAAAGATCACAGAGGCCAGAAAATAATGGACTAACATCTTCAAAGTGCTAAGAGAAAAATTTGTCAATCCAGAATTCTATACCCAGTAAAAATGTACTTCAAAAAGAAAGGTAAAATGAAAAATTTTTAAACAAACAAAGACAGACTTTATCACTAGCTGACTTGTACTACAAGAAGTATTTTTAAAAGTTCTTCAGGTGAGTGAATAATGATGACACAGGGAAACTTGGATTTACTAAAATTAATGATGTTGGGAATAGTTAATATATGAGTAAATACAATACTGAGTCAATATGCTCTTCTTATTTGAAATATCTATAAAAATATATGACTTTAAAACAAATGTAATAAAAATATATATAATGGAGTTTTCATGTATATGTAGCATATGTTATAAATCACAAGTATGAAAACAAAAGAAAGAATGAGAAGGTGTAATTATATATTGTAATTTTTTTACATTTTATGTGAAGCAGTATAACATTATTTGAAGGCAGAGTGCAATCAGTTAAAGACACATACAAAATCCCTACAACATCAGCAAACAATAAAACAGGAAACCATTGCTATAAAGTAACAGAAAAAATAAAATGGAATATGAAAAAAAGCAAGAAGTCAAGAAAAGAAAGGAAAAATAACAGAGTTACAAATATAAAACAAATAAGAAAATGATAGCTTTTAACTTAATAATATCTATAAAGTGTCCAAGTAAAAGGGAGAGATTATCAGACATATAATAGCATGACCCAATCATATCCTTTCTATAAGAAATGCATTTCAAGTGTCAAGACAAATTTAAGTTTTATAATAAGTACACAATAAATAGGGGCACCTAGGTGACACAGTTAGTTAAGTGTCCAGTTCTTGATTTCAGCCTAGGTTCTGATGTCAGGGTCCTGAGATATGGCTCCATGCTCAGCAGGGAGTCTGCTTCTCTCCTTCTCTCTGTCCCTCCCCCCTCCACTTGCCCATCCTCTGTCTCCCTTTCTCTCAAATAAATAAATAAATCTAAACAAATGCACAATAAATATAAAAATATATCTATATGTCATATATAACTAATAATAAGAAAGCAGACATACCTATATTGATATCTGAGAAAGTAAACTTTAGGACAAGGAATTATACCTGAAGAAAGATATTTCGAGGCATAAAGAGGGAAATTAATTAATGTATACAACCTGAACTGTGCATATTTCCAGTAAGAGAACTTCAAAATGCACAAAGCAAAAGCTGACTGAACTGAAGAGCAAAATAGAAAAATCTACAATTTTATGTGAAGTCTCGAATTCTTTTTCTATAACTATAAAGAAGACTTAATCAGTGGTACTAAAAAATAGAAGTTAATTGATATTTATGGAATTTTCTCTTCAGCAATACAGAATAAATATTCTCAATAGCATATGGACGATTCACCAAGATGGACCCTATGCTGGGATATAAGAAATGTCTTAATAAAACTAAAAGACCTGAAACTATAAAGATTATATTTGCATGTAATGGAATTAAATTTTTAATTGACTGCAGAAATTTATCTACAAAATTTCTCCAAACACGGACATTAATCAACATACTTATAAGTGACCATACGTCAAGGGGAAGTCACAAAGGTATTAGAAAATATCCCAAATTGAATAAAAATAAAAACATAGGGGTGCCTGGGTGGCTCAGTGGGTTAAAGCCTCTGCTTTCTGCTCAGGTCATGATCCCAGGGTCCTGGGATCGAACCCCACATCAGGCTCTCTGCTCAGCGGGTAGCCTGCTTCCTCCTCTCTCTCTGCCTGCCTCTCTGCCTACTTGTGATCTCTGTCTGTCGAATAAATAAATTAAAAAAAAATAAATAAATAAAAACATAACATGCCAAAATTCGTGAAATACAGCTAAAACAACACTTAGAGGAGAATGTAAGACTTTAAATCATTATATTAGGGGAAAAAAGGTCTGAAATAATATTAGCACCTACAGAAATAAGGAAAAGAAATAAGATTAAATTTGAAGTTAATAAAAAGGAAAATATTCAAAATAACAATCAAAATAACTGTAGGAATCAATGAAATAGAGGAAAAGTAACTAAGAAAGAAAAACCAATAAAACCAAGAAATTTTTTAAAAGGTTAAAAATCAGTAAACTTCTGGCTAAACTGATAAAAACCAAAAGAGTAAAGAAACAAACTATCAATATTATGAATGAAAGGGAGCTTCAGATTTTACAGATATTAGCAAGACAGTAGGTAATGTTATGAACAACTTTGTGCCAGTACATGTGATAACTACATAAAATTTTTAAATTATTAGAAAGGCATAAATTACCCAAATGGTAAACCTCTAAATGATTAAGACAATATAATTAATATATTCTGTATTATGTTGAGTCATGGAAAAATAGTGAAAAGTCAAAATATTTTTTAGCATTAGTAACTATGATTAATTTCCTTACCCCTATGTTAATATTCTTACATTATTTTTACTAACTTTTTAGGAATAATAATGTATATGGTATTGTATACATAACTGATGTTCAACATCATTATTCATTAAGACTATAAGGTACAACCATTATAAGATACCAATACATGGGCAGTCGAATAGTTGTAATGAAAAAGACTGACCATACAATGTATTGGAGAAGACATGGAACAATTGCAATTCTCATGACTTGCTGGTGGAAGAGAATGCAGTAAAACCACTATGGAAAACAATTTGGCAACATATGCTTAGCATACAATCTAAACATTCTACTCCCAAGTTTATATCCAAGTGAAATAACGTATATTTACACATGTTCCAGCCCAGAACTAGAAAGAAACAGTTGAATCATTAACCATTTTATTCATATTAACCCCAAAATAAAAACAAGCCAAATTCCATCAATAACTGAATGGATTAATTAATTACTATACAGACAATGGATAAACCAATGGTGAGGTCTGTAACGAAATACAACTCATGAACAAAAAAAGAGTAACTATTGATAAACCCAACAACATACATAACTCTTAAAAATGTTATGCCAAGAGAAAAGAGGCTGACACAAGATTACACGTAGTGTATAAGTTCATTTGTATGAAATTCTGTAACATGGAAAAGTAATCTATAGTGACAGAAAGATGAAGTTAACCTGGAGGCAGGGCTATAGGGTGAGGATATTTACCACCAAGAGGGTAAGAGGAGTGCACTGCATCTTGATTGTGGTGTATTCACTGTCAAACCTATCAATCTATAGACTTAAAAGGAATGTATTTTATTGTGTATAAAGTAGTCCTCAACAGCATGGAGTTTTTTAAAAAAGTAAAAGAAAAAGGCAGTAAATCACTGGAAGATTTTTCTCAGTATTCCAATATTTTAATAAATCAAAAAACAAGATACCAGCTTTAAAAATAAAAAAAATATATGAAATCTACATTCTGAAGATAGGGTTGTGGCACATGGGTGGCTCAGTGGGTTAAGGTTCTAATTTTTGATCTGGGCTCAAGTCATGATCTCAGGGTTATGAGATCCAGCCGTGTCAGGCTCCAAGTTAAGCCTGGAGCCTGCATAAGATTCTCTATCTCCCTTTCCCTCTGCCATGCCCCCCATCCCTGTCCCCCACAGCTCTCCTTCACACACATTCTCTCTCTTTCTCTAAAACAAACAAACAAACAAACAAATAACTAAAGAAAGATATTGTATAGCCTTAAGAAATAAAGGCAAGGTCATTAAAGCCTAAATCTATTTAAGTTTACACTATAGCAGATGTAAGGATCAGAATATATTTCCTTTGCTATAGTCAGTCAAACACCATATTAAAAAAAAAAAGAAAACTTAGTAAACGTGACTTTCTCTTCTGTCCAAAAATGAAGGAAGGGATAAAGGAAATAAAAAGAAAGGAGTAAGATGAAATGAGTGAAATGAAGAAATAAGGTCCTGTTCTATGGTTATAGTGTCCACCATAGATGGTATACTGATCAAAAATCTCTGAATTCTGTGGAAATGAGAAAAGAGACCATTTCTTGGGTCACTGGCCTAAAGTAAAATATTGATTTTCAAATTGTGTTATGTTACCTGGGACCCATACTTGAAAATGCCTATATTTGTCTCATATATGCTTTTGGGGTGGAGTCTCCAAAGATAATAATTTAGTCAGAAGAAGTTGTATGTAGCATATCTAGCCTTATGGTGATATTTGGAGCAATGTCCCCCAAAGTGGGATACATACTTGTAGGGAGATGGAGGTGATACACTGAGATTTGAAAAGAAATATGAAACTTTATATCCCTTTGATCTAAAATTTTCAAGTAAGGTTTTTAATAATATGTTGATTGAGAATTGTTTTTTCCCAAATATGAATGGTTTTAGAGAGGTCATTAGAGTAACCACTTCTTCCAGGATTACATCATCCTGCTTCTCATACTTTCTTTATCTTTCTAGGCCCTGCTAGTATTTGATTTTCACTGTGAGAACACAGGTGATTGTGCCATTGTATTCTGAAGGGAGACCATGAGTTTTTCTAGCCTCACAAAGAAGGAAGGGAGTTTTGTTTTTGTTTTTCCCACATGCAAAGCTTTCCCTTAATAGCACACTCACTCAAAAGCCAAACATAGTGCTTTGAACCAGGACTGGTGAGTTGAGGGAGCTGGGTGAGCACACTCACGGTGACCATTTGTTTGGTAGAAGGATCTCCTATGTGATTTTTTTTTTAATTTTTATTTTTTATAAACAAATTTTTATCCCCAGGGGTACATGTCTGTGAATCGCCAGGTTTACACACTTCACAGCACTAACCATAGCACATACCCTCCCCAATGTCCATTACCGCACCCACCTTTCCCGACCCCCTCCTCCCAGCAACCCTCAGTTTGTTTTGTGAGATTAAGAGTCACTTATGGTTTGTCTCCCTCCCAATCCCATCTTGTTTCTTTTCTTCTTTTTCTGCCCCCCCAGTCCCCCATGTTGCATCTCCACTTCCTCATATCAGGGATATCATATGATAGTTGTCTTTCTCCGATTGGCTGATTTCACTAAGCATGATACCCTCTAGTTCCATCCACGTCATTGGGAAAGGCAAGATTTCATTTCTTTTGATGGCTGCATAGTATTCCATCGTGTATATATACCACTTCTTCTTTATCCATTCATCTGTTGATGGACATCTAGGCTCTTTCCATAGTTTGGCTATTGTAGACATTGCTGCTATAAACACTCGGGTGCACGTGCCCCTTCGGATCACTATGTTTGTATCTTTAGGGTAAATACCCAGTAGTGCAATTGCTGGGTCATAGGGTAGTTCTATTTTCAACTTTTTGAGGAACCTCCACGCTGTTTTCCAGAGCGGTTGCACCAGCTTGCATTCCTATGTGATTTTTAAGGTTAATATAAGAGATTCTTCCCCTGGGGCTTCAACTTTCTGAGTAGCTCCTTTAGCTTCCCCTTTGAGGAAGTCTATCTTTCTACCCCTGATGACCAGGAATGCTCTGCACATGAACTTACTAAGAAAACAAGAAGAACAAACTTATTCTCTAGAATCACAAACTTTTTTTTCAGAAAGTGGGGCAAGTCTAAAAAATATATTTTAAAGTGACAGTGAATTATTAGGTTAAAATATGTACAAATCTGTAAAATTTCATTTGCTGCCTCAGTTTATTTTCACTCACAGTCAATGTTCTTAAGTGTATCAGAATCCTGACTTTGGAGTTTCTAGAAAGGAATAATTTAGTAGAATCAGAAAGCACATTTCTATGTTCAATAGCTGTTTACTTAAATGCACACTGCAGTTTTCAAAAGCGGTTTCCCCTCATTGCCTATATTTGCATAATGTTTACTGCCAGGAAGGTTATTTAAGAGCAGTAAAATTTGAAGTTTGGAGTGTGCTCTTTAATCAAGGCAGTGGTCACTCCATCTGGAATCATTTGATTATTTAGAAAAGTCTAATTTGGTGTATGATTTCTGTAACTTTTTGCCAATGTTATTTCTAAAATATGAAGAACACAGGTTTTGAAATAATGCTACTTTTGGTTTGGAGTATATATGCATTCTTAGACCACTGCTAATCTGATTCAACGATGGTTATATAATTGGAGTATGTTTTTCTGCAGAAGGATGTTGTCATCTTGTCAAGCAGAGGAAGTAAGAGATTTGGAACCATGAATAAAAGACATTTTATTCCTGGCTCTACATTTACTCTTTGGAAAATCTTAGGCAAATATATCATTTCCTTTTCCATCTATAATCTAAAATGCAAATAGAGTGATGATATTGTTCATCAGACTTGAAAGAGATTTATCTTGCATTAGTTTGTTTCTCTGAAAATGAAAACACTATGCAGGATTTTAAATAGACCCTTGTGACTTCTAATCTGTCTCTTCCGACAGAGAAAGAGTTCAACCATTGTCTCCTTTTTAAATATTTTCATTTGTTTTTATTTGTAAAGATACAAAATCTTACATCATGTTGCACTGATCATAAAATTCTAAAATTAGAATTATGTACATTTACTTAAATATACATCATCAAGTTTGTTTTCTGAAACTGGGGAATGGAGATATCCACTCTCCGGTTCTCACAATTGTTCATCAAACTCTTTTCTCTCCATGAGGTAATGAAGCTTCTATTTGTACTGCAGTATTCCAACTGGCACCAAGGACTGCAGAGTCTGTTAGGAAGGAAGATGATTGACCATATTTTAAGAAGAAATTTTCCTTTTTACCAATGAAAAGATTAGTGACTTTAACAATTTTAAACTTTATTTTTATTTACAGAATCCTCAGGTATATATCTGATAAATTTCCTTTAATTTTCCTGTTGAGTGGCCTTCATAAAATGTTTCAGGAGATACCACAGTCTTGTTCTATGAGGTTTTTGCTCTGTATATGTTTACTTTCTTAATAATGGACCCAAAAAATAAAAATTTATCATCTATATGATTTCTTACTTCCAAAGCTAAGGACTCTTTTTGAATCCAAAATCCATAAATGCATATGCACAGGTGCACACACACACACAATATCTCTCATATGGGAATTATATTCCTGAGCTACCAAGCCACCCCAAATTTCAACTTGCCATAAAATGTCCTTACTTTTCATCCAAATCAATTATCAAATATTTATTCTATGCACATATATATTCAAGGTTTTAAGTTAGGTTTAGGGGCTATACTTATTTTGATTTTAAGTGAAAAAATACAACTTTCTACCTAAAATATACTTTTCTATATAAAATATAATCTCAATATATATATAATCTATATAATTATATAGATTAAAAATAATCTATATAAAATATAATCTCAATTATATATAAAATATAATATGGTCTAGAGTAGAAGACTCTTTAGAGGTATCTATGCAAATTATAGTAAATTGCTTTTTTTAAGAGACCATCTGAAACTCAACTTTGTAACAAATAGATATAGTATAAACATAGTCTTTACTTGAATTTTATGATAAGTAGTAAGTAGATATTTTCTAACTTCTCTTTGCTTTACAAATAAAGGATAGTGGATACCTTAGTTCTTGCAGTCACTATCAACAATTTTTTTTTAGCTCAGATATTAGCATTAACTGTATTTAGAATTGAGACCCATATTTTTCTTTTTTTTAAATTAATTTATTTCAGAGAGAGAAAGAGAAAGGAGAGCATGATTTGGGAGAGGGGCAGATGGAGAAAACCTTTAAGCAGACTCCCTGCTGAGTGTGGAGCCCCAAGCAGGGCATACCAGAACCCATGAGATCATCACCTGAGCTGAAACCAAGAGTCAGGTGTTAACCCACTGAGCTACTCAGGCACCCTGAAGACTATATTTTCAATTAAAGTTCTAACTAAAGTTTTATTAACATATCTGATATTTTGGGGGCACCTGGGTGGCTCAGTTGTTAAGTGTCTACCTTTGGTTCAGGTCATGATCCCAGGGTTCTGGGATCTAGCTCCAAATTGGACTCTCTGCTCATTGGGTGGCCTGCTTCTCCCTCTCCCACTCCCCCTGCTCGTATTCCCTCTCTTGCTGTCTCTGTCTCTGTCAAATAAATAAATAAAATCTTTAAAAAATATCTGATATTTCTTTTATTTCCACAGTTGTCCTTGATGAATAGAAAGGATTCTGATAAACAGACAGAGAGGAAAGAATCTCAAACAAACCATTCTAAGTTTTACCACTTTCTCCAATATTGGTCTCTTCATAGTATAGTTTCCTACCAATTATTATGGCTATCTAGGACTTTAATCCTTTCCAATTCTGACACTAAGACAATCCAGTAGTTCTCTATGAAATAAGAAATAACACACCCTTGCAGACCCTGGGAATAGTGTGACTTGTAGTAGGCATGTATAATTAATATATATATGTATATACATAAATGACAGTAGTTATTGACAAGTACAGTTATTATTCAAATACCAGCTACATACATATGCATATCCTTTCTTCCCTTCTGCCAAAGTCCTGTTGTGAAGTCCAGTTCTCTGTTTCATTCTTAAGAGACATTTCTCTCTTATAACTCACAATATATGCTATGAAAATTTGATTCTGTCACATAGAACTTCCTAGTGTCTCAGGCATATCTATGGATATATGAAACCTCAATGAAAATAGAATTCACTGACTTTTGTCTATCTTTTGCTTGATTATTTTAAAAATTAGTAGAGCTTTATTTTTCTATTTTTTATTAGTGATAAGGTGTTTTCATCATCCCAGTTATAATCATTTTTGACATATTTTAAGGTTATAAATTAAAGTCAAGATTAATTTTGGTTCTGAAATATATTTGAACTTTGACTTGTTATAATAATTAAGTTAAACAAATAATCTTTTTCAACCCATACTTCTCATTAGCATCATTGGGAAGGTTTTAAAATTACTAATGCCTTGACTCCCACTTTTTCTGGAGTTGGGGCTTGACATTTTTTAAGTTTCTCAGATGGCCTCAATATAAAGCCTGAATCAAGGACCAGTAACTTAATAACCTCTATTGGTTAACCTATTGTGGGAAAGATAACAACCATTGGAATGCCATTCATCTCCCTTAATGTAATCACTTAAGTAGGTCCATATAACATTTATTGGTCATGTCTTAAGTTGGAATTACTGTGCTCAGTTCTAAAGAGGCAAAGATAAGCAATCATGGTTTCTAGCAACAAAGAAAAAATATTCTCAATGTTTCTGTAGAAATAATGTTTTCTGTTTCATTTCCCCCAAAATACATACTCATACCCAGCTTCGTGTTTTGTGTTTACTTCTACATGAATTCTAGGGGCAAGCAACATTATTTCAGATGATATATAGGATTCTGAGTTATGTTTATCATTCACCATTGTAATAATACTATTTGCCTACTTGAACTATTTTACAGTTGACAAATACAGTTATATGGTTGACAAGAATAAAACCCAGAAACTTTTTGGACTCTGGCTTATCTGTAGTGATTAGACTGAGCAAGAAACTATAGTTGACAGTAGTTTTTCCAAAGACAATGTCAGAAATCATATCTCTAACAGGTGAGTAACAATAAGAAAACTTGGGTTAGATTCTCTATAAACTGCTTTCAACATTAAAGTTCTATGATTCTAAGAATATAAGTTATGTGCAGTCTAGACCTGACCATCCAATGCAGTAATCACTAGCCACATGTAGATGTTTAAGTCAAATAAAATTAAATACGATTTAAAAATCAGTTTCTCGGGACACCTGGGTGGCGCAGTGGGTTAAGGCCTCTGCCTTCGGCTCAGGTCATGATCCCAGAGTCCTGGGATCGAGCCCCGCATCGGGCTCTCTGCTCAGCAGGGAGCCTGCTTCCTCCTCTCTCTCTGCCTGCTTCCCTGTGATCTCTGTCTGTTAAGTAAATAAATAAAATCTTTAAAAAAAAATAAAAATAAAAATCAGTTTCTCAGTTGCACTTGCTAGATTTCAAGTGCTCATTAGGCACATGAGGCTAGTGGCTAAATATATATTAGATTATGCAGATTAGAGAACATTTCCACCATTGAGCTCTATTGCACAGCACTGGCCTACACAGATTTTTTTTAGAGCAGTAAGTAAAATGAGTAGCAAAGCAAGAGAGAAATTCACATGGAAGACTCAGTAATCCAGTATACATGATACTATATACAAGAAGGAGAAAATGATCAGTCTTGACCCCCTTTTAAATTATTGTATTTTATACTCCTTTTGATGGGATTTCCTAGAATACAGTTACTATTTCATTACATTTAATCATGAAGTAATCATTGAGAAATGTCAAGATCTGCTAATATTAAGGAAGCACATACTTTTTAAATTTACCTGTTATGATCTAGACCTTAGTGTTGTCGATTTCAATTTTACTAAAAACATCCACCAAAAAATTGTTATTGGGACCAGAAGCAATGGCTCAGGAGGTGACAAAGTGCTTTTTCTAGGTCTGACCCATAAAGAAGAGGTTACAGTAATCATTTAAAATCTATTTATATTGTGCCTGAAGTTTCCACTTAGCCTGTTTCAAGCGTTTGATATATGGCTGCTCTAACCACAGAAACAGCACTCTTGTCTACAGAGTTGCTCACAGCCCAACAGTCAGGTCAGGGCCTGGGCAGTGGTAAATAACACTGGTGAAGAATAGCGTGGAGAAGAGTGAGCAATGACTGTTCAATTAGAAGATCAATAAGTCACTTCCCATATACATAAATGGTTGCAAATGAGAAATTCATAGTTGTTTATCTTGTGTTTTTTTTTAAATAGATTTCGGCCAAAACAAAATCAATGGATACACACTGAGCCAAAGAAGACTGAATTTAAAAGAAGATGATAGTGACATCTATCAGGCGATTCTTCTAAATAAAGCACACACCCACCCTCTGGGCTGTAGCTACTTGATTATCTGTATGTACCAGAGGGTTTTGGCCTACCTATCATTTTTTATTCAATCTCATTGTTGGGAAGCTGCTGACTACAGGTATAAAAATGTAAATGCAAAAGCAACTGATCCTTCCCATCCCTAATTCCTGTGATTCTACCATACCACTAAAAAGGCCAAAAGATTAAAAACTAGATGAATCACTCTTTAGTCTTTCCTGTACAATAAAAGCATCCAGGCGGCAGTGGGTGTTAAGTACCATTTTAAAGGAAAGAGTGTGAGTGGGAGAGGGAATATAATTTCACTGAAGACGAAGCAGTCTTTGGAACTGCACCTGTCAACAGAATCTGTTTTAAAATGTGCTTGCCGACAAAGTTTAAATGTTTGAGCCAGTGAGGTGTTATTAATGGTAGATAATGGAAAATAATCTCTGAAAAGTATTTGTTCCTCTACTTGTTATGCATTCTCTGCAGCATCCAACCAGAGTGGGCATTTTAAATTCTCATGCCTTCATAATTTAATTATGTTGTATATTTACAGAGTTTACCAAAGGACTTTATGATGTGTTCAGAATGTTTTGCAAGGAAGGAGATTTTGATTTGTTCTAGTTTATTTGCAGTAAAGAAAAAAATTACATTACAAATAAATTTCTCTACATAGAATAAGCAAATAGAGGCACAGACTGAATAATAGATCCGTCAAGCTAGGCTCATTTGTGCTATAACAAAAAATGACTTGTAAGCCTCATTGACACAGAACATTGAACACTCGGTTGTATGTTTATCACTGTTCAGGGCCTTGTTCAGAGTCACCATCACCTGAAACCTAGACTATAGGATCAGCCCCACTGGGGACACTATCAAGCTCAAGGAAAAGGGGAAAATAACAAGGTGGAAAACCATGTGATGGCTTGTAAATCTTCTGTTTGGAAATGGCACATGTCAATTTCTATCATCCATTTATCAAAGCCTAAAGTCAATGAGGTGGAAAGGTATAGATAGTCCTTGACTTAGGATGGGGTTATATCCCAATAAACCCACCATGAGTTGGAATATCGTTAAGTCAAAAATGCATTTAATACATCTAAGTTACCAAATATCATAAATTAATCATAGATTAGCCTAGTCTTCCTGAAATGTGCTCAGAACACTTACATGAGCCTAGAGTTGGGTGAAATCATCTAACAAAGTTTATTTGATGATAAAGTGTTGAATATCTCATGTTATTTATTGACTACTTTACTGAAAGTGATAACAGAGTGGTTGTAGGTATACTGGTTGTTTATCCTCCTGACTGTGTGGCTGACTAGGAGCTAGGCTCACTGCCACCACTCAGAATCATAACAGAATATCCTACTGCTTATTGGTAGCCTAGAAAAGATAAAAATTCAAAGTATGCTTTCTACTGAATGAATTTTGCTTTGAATCATTGTAAATTTGAAAAATTGTAAGTCAAATCATCATGAGTTGGGTACCATATACCATATGTATAGTCCTCCATAGCAAAGGGACCTATAAGAGGATCAGCAGATATTTTGAACAGATAATATCATCCAATATACTAGTCAAAAGTTAGGTTGCTGGAGTCAGACAAACATGAATTCAAAACCCGGATCAACAGATTAACACCTGTGTGACAGGTAAATAAATAAAGCTCTCTAAGTCTTAATGTTTATTCTATCCAATGGTACTTATTTCATAGAGTTATTGTAGTATTTAAACAAGATAAGGCATGTAAAAGACTTAGCATAGTTTCTGACACTTGTAAACACCCAGTGTTAGTCTTATTATAGTCAAGCTCTGTTTAAGGTGTTTTTGTTTTTTTTTTGATGCTTTCAATTTCTTTACCATTATAGTGAAATTCTTTAATATATTTGAAAATAATAGTAGTTCTAAATATTCCCTGGTGGCTAATGGAAAATAATAGAAGCTATTAGTTTTAAATACTTCATAACAATAAACAATGCTCCTCTACTCTTCACATTTTAGCTGGGACAGAGAAAGGGATTTGGAAAAAGGTAACATGTAGTGTCTTTTTTATAGTGGAAGCAAAAGAAAAGCTATAAATCATTAATTATAATAAATTCTAACTCATGGGGCACCTGTGTGGCTCAGTTGGTTAAGTGTCCGCTCTTGATTTCAACTTTGGTTATGATCTAAGAGTCATGAGATCCAGCCTCATGTTGGGTTCCATTATAATTCTCTCTCTGACCTTCCCTGTCCCCTTCTCTCTCTCTCTCTCTAAAAAACAAACAAGCAAACAAACAAAATTAATAGAAAGGAAAAAAGAATGAAAGGGAAAGAAAGAACGCACCTTTATTTCACAACTCTGTAAAAATACTGGATTAAATTTCTTTCTATTCTACAACCACTAATTTATTGTTTTCTTGGATCTTGCTCCTAATCCAACTTCATTATGTAGAGTACCATATTAAAACAATATTTAAAAATAAGTGCAAAAGAAAACATATGCCAAAAGAACCTAGAGAATACACCTGGAAGTTTTGTTAAATGTCATGGAATTAGTTCTACAAATTACTTTAGTATTAGCAAATGGTAAAATTTTAATGAGCAATATTCATAAGTTCCTTCTGTCGGAAATTTGATTAATTCAAACAACTGTTATTAAAGGTTATAGTAATAATAAAGGTGAAAGAGAATAGGATGTTTTTAAAAACAAAGGACATTATGCTCACATTTAAAATTCATAAGCAAAATTTTCATAAAAACTGGCATTTCTTTCTGTTGACATTTGAGTTGGAGTTTAGCCTCATTTCAAGGTCACTGGCTAAATGTTTAATGTGAAAAATTTTATAAACCAAAATAGGCAAATACAATACTAATGAATAAAATCACCTTTCTTTTTTTTTTAAGATTTTATTTATTTATTTACAGACAGAGATCACAAGTAGGCAGAGAGGCAGGCAGAGAGCAAGGAAGCACCATGCGGGGCTGGATCCCAGGACCCTGAGATCATGACCAGAGCCAAAGGCAGAGGCTTAATCCACTGAGCCACCCAGGCGCCCCTAAAATCACCTTTCTTAAAACAATCTTTTGGTATCCCTTGAACCCTTTCTCAAACAAAGCAGCAATCAAACAAAGAAAAGAAAGTTTTAGCTTAGCTTTTAGAGAGAGCAGACATTTAAAAGCATAGTATTTCAAAACAAAGCTAATTAGCAAGCAAAAAAGAAAGAGAAAACACCAATGGTGACAGTTTTATTTAAACCATCATCATTCAGTTACTCAAGGTTTGAAAAACATACACCAAAATTTACACCTCTTAACATTTAAAAAGTAGTGTATCAGTTCATCTCTTCTACTCTATAGTATATCTCTTCTTTCTGTCACTCTTCCCTTCCATTCTTTCCCTGGCACCTCAGTTTGAAAGGGATCACTTTCCAAAGCTCACCTCTTACTGACTGACTTTCTTGCCACAGCAAAGTTGTATGATGCAAATGCCTATGCAAATGCCCCACAGACCTAGAATTTCCTTCTCCCTCCTCTGTCCTGTACTCCCCTTCATTTATCTCTCTTTTCTCCACCCCTGTTCTGCTTTTCCATTTTATTTCTATCTGCATATCTCTTTTCTATGTATCTTTGGATCTGAGAATTGAAATGAAGTCAGAAAAGTCCACTGACATAGAAACAATGAGATAGGGGAATTGTCAATAACAGTCATAGGTACACAAGGGGAGAAAGAACAGAAAGGACCTTTTCATCCAGTGGACTGTGTAATTAGCACAGTGCCATGAGCTTGACTTCATTCAGATTTCCTACACTGCCTAGTGGTAAGGAGCTTTTAACATTTTTTTTCAAATGCCTGCTTTCTCTCTCAAACATAAAAATGAATAAGTAAATGAATAATTAAATAAAATCACAAAAGAATGATCAAACACTGATATATCTTGCTTATTGAAGATCAAATTCTATGCTGATATCTGGCCACAGAAATGTGAATAAAGCATGCGTTTAAACTAAGAGACTTCTTACTGTAACAAGGAAGTTAAATATACAAACAGCACTACTATAATGAATGTGCTGAACATTTTAAAAGAGTTATGATCAGGATCATAAGAACATACAAGAGGGATAACTCATTCGTTTTTATGATTTTCATGTAGCATTTGTAAATAATACATGTGAGGCTTAATGTGTTACTCCTTGAATAGTCTGATCCTGTGAACCATCATTAGATATAAAAAGTTTTCTATTCGGAAATAAAATAATTTCTGTCCTCATGGATCTTATGTGTCAGTAGAAGAATACAGACAAAAAGGCAAATACTTAGATATATAGTGTATTGAGTGGTACTAAGTGCAATGGAGAAAAACAAAAACAAGGAAGGCAGCTAAACAATGCACATGTGGGGGCTCCTGGGTGACTCAGTCAGTTAAGTGTCTGCCTCAGGCTCAGGTCATGGTCTCAGGGTCCTCAAGCTCCAGGTTGGGCTCCCTGCTTAGCAGAGAATCTACTTCTCCCTCTGCTCCTCCCCCCAGTCCTGCTCTCTCTCTCTCTCTGTCAAATAAGTAAATAAAAATCTTTAAAAAATAATAATAATAAAAAGAATGTATATGTGTTTAAACAGAGGATTGTATTCCAGGCAGAAGAAACAGCAAGTGTGAAGGCTCTGAGGCAGGAGCAAGCAAGCTAGACATGGACCAGGAAAAGCAAGGTCAGTATACCTGCAGCAGACAAGTAACAGAGCCATAAGACATAAGATCAGAGTTACTAGGCAGCCAGATGGGAAAGTGCTTTGTAAACCATGGAAAATAATTTGGCTCGTTCTGAGCTAGCAAGAGGTAGAGATGAAGATAATAAGAAGTACTATTCTGAAGATGGACATTTCTTTGAAGAGTTTGGAATACCTTTGTAATCCTAAGAGAACAGATCGGGAGTCAGTGGTGGAGCTTCCGAAAGAGAAGGGTGGTACTCTGAAGCATCTGACCAATGAAATGCCAGTGTTTTTATTAAGCGTGGGTGTGATTTGTGTGACTTTGTTCTAATTGCTGGAATTTCCAAGGAGCAGGACTTAAGTGACTGTTACTATTGGTCCTCTGGGTAAAGTCCTGTTTGCTTGCTGAGAAGTGTGCTTCTAGTGGTTGGAGTGTGTATTACAAGCCCAGAGGTAAATGTTGGGGATGGGTCTAGTAGGCAGGATGTTATTTTTACCAATGATTTTTCCAGGGAGATTCCTTATGACTAGATGTTATGTATTCTGGAAAGATATCCTGAAAAGGCTCCCATAAAAAGTGGTTTTTGTGGAGTTTAACAGAAACTGAGAAAAATAAAAAAACTAAAACACTGAGAGATTTCTGCCAGAGGTTTAACATAACCTGACAACTCTCAACAGAATCACTTCAGTTGCTCTATAGGGGAAAAGCTGAAAGGTGGGCAAGAGTAGAAGCAGTGCAAGGTCAGTGCAATAACTCTGATGAAAGATGATGGTGGCTTGGATCATGGCAGAAACAGTGCCAAGTGGTGAGCAGATCTTGCATTCTGGATATATATTAAAGTTATTTATGTTCAAATTAATATTTTGATGATATACTTCTGTGACATAAATACAGTGATAGTTGATCTAATTATGTCAATAAAAACTATCTTAGCAGTTATCTATTTAAATAATTTTAATGACCAAACTGGGCTGATACTTTGTGAATCAACCCAATGTTCCATATTTAATATGTTCTATGTATTCATAAGAAGACTCTCTGATATTCTTACTTCAGAGAGTTGGCATGGATAGCCAGTGGGAAAGTGAGTGTATCTGGTGAGAATCAAAATCATCTATACCAGATTACTACCTACATTAAATGACTTTAATATTTGACTGTATCTTCATATAACATATCTTCTCTTGCACTATTTTTATCAACATGACTGATATTCCAGGATATAATTACCCAGGAAAATAAATATTGCACAGACAGCATCAAACAACTGTTTGTCAACACTGACCCTGAGAGTCTTGCCTCAAAATCTTTATCTTTCTGTGTTTGCCAATCCTATACTAGTATATCATGATCTTTACCATTCTAAATAAACCTCCATATTGGAAAATCTATTTTATACCCAAAAGCCTCACTAGTAACCCAGTTTTTCTCATTTTTCTGAGATGCTACTAATCCTCTCAAAACAGGGTTCTCCTTCACTGCAGGAAGCAATAATTTCAGTTTTGCATTATCAGCCAGTTATTTTGATGGTGCTTTCAGGAGGCCAGCATTTAATAATTTTTCATCTGGTAATAGTGGTAGTGGCACAAACAGAAGCTTTTTAATTTTCTGGTTATCCCACAGACATTTATCATTAAAACCCATTGTATAATTATAAAATACGGGAAAGGCACTGAGAAATTTTGGGCATGGGTATAAAATAATGTGACAGTTTTCAACAGGATCACATGAGCTGCTATTTGGAGAAAGACTTAAGGCCCTGGAAAGAAAGAGACTAAGATTTTTGTTCCGATCACATAGAAGAATAGAGTTACTCAAGAGTAAAGTTATTCAAGTGGAAGATTGTCAGAGCAGCAGGTTTGGAGAAATTAAAAGGAGCTCAGTTTTAGGTGTGTAAAGTTTAAGATACTGAGTTGACACCCAGGTACAGAAGGTAACTAGGCAGTTGGACATTGGAGTCTGAGGAGAGATACTGGGACTAGAGACAAGCTTTGATGTTTTAAGAGTATGCTGCTGCTTCTGTTGCTGCTGCTACTACTTCTCCTTCTTCTTTTTCCCCTTTCCTCCTCCTTCTCTTCCTCTTTTTCCTTCTTTCTTCCTTCTTCAGTATTTAGATGATTTTACCTTCTGAACACTTTCTCTATTTTTATACTGATTACATTATAAGTTTTATTTCTACAATAAAAATACAATACTATTTTTATTTTGAAAAGACTTGAAATACTACAAAAATTATAAACAGTGATTATTAGGGTAGTGGAATTATAGAAGTTGTTCTCTCATATACATGTATGGAGGGTAGATTGAAGGCAGGGCAAGGTATATATATATATATATATATATATACATACATACATACATATATATAATTATATATAACATATTAAATTATGCATATTTTATGTATAATAAATATATTAAAATACAAATATTGAATGGATGGCATCACCAAGCTACTACATATATATGGAAAACAGAAGCGACAATCCTAAGGGACTCCAATGTTTAACATCCAGGTAAGTAATGACAGACAAAAAAAGAAAATACAACCAGGAGAAAGGAGGAAAACCAGAGAGTATACCTTCTAGTAAGTACAAAAAGAGTTTCAGGAGGATAAAGTAATCAACTCTGACAGAGTTGCTTATAGATCAAGGAAAATGATGTCTGGAGAAACGAACACTGATTTTGGCAATCAAATGATCATTGATGATGCTGATAAGAGTTTTGTAGTAGAAGTAGAGGTAAAAGCCTGATTGAGCATGCCAAAGGGAATGGATTTAGCATATAGAGACAAATATTTTTTATACCTATAAACAAATATCAGGCTTCCTTTGAAACCTGAGGAAAAGGGAGAAGTTGGAGGGCAGTGTGGACTCACTTCTTAAGGTGAGAGAAGTGAAAACGTGGTTTGTATGCTGATGAAGAGAAAGCCCAGGAAGGAAATAGTGATGCTGGAGGAGAGATGAGTCATTATGAGAGCTAAGTCTGAGCAGGTGACCCAAAGTGTGATCTTGCTCAGGTAAAGCACTGACCTAGGTTACAGGAGCAAGGGAGGTCATAGATGCAGTGATATGTGTAGGTGCATTTATTAGATTTTTTTTTCTTTAAAATTTCTTATGATTACTTCAGTAAATGGAAGGCAAGATCTTCTGATGTAAGAATAAACAAAGTTTTGGAAGTCTGAAGAAAAAGAAGCCACAACATAGCCATGAGGAAACATAGAAGGATGAAAACAACATGGAAATATACTGTAATCTATTTGAGATCAGTGACCTTGAATTTAAAGTAAGATTGGCCAGCTGGGTGACAAGTTTATCCCAACTTCTTTCAAGGTTAAGAGTTGGATTTAACCAAGATCTATTTGGGTCAGGTGAAAATAAGGACAAAAGAGAAGATCAAAACGTAAATATACATAACAGTGAAACACAATGATTGGTTCCAAGTAACTAGCAAAATACAGTTGACCCTTGAACAATATGGGTTTGAACTGTGTGGGTCTATTTATATGTGGAATATATATATATTTATATATACATATTTATATTTATATATAAATATTAGAATATATTTATATATTCATAAAATTTATATATTACCTATACTATATAAAATTTACTATTTTAAATATATCTATTATATTTTAATATACAATATACTTATATTATATATAAAATATATACTATATTATATATTATGATTTATATATTTATATATAAATTATATAAATACAATGTAGTACTATACATGTATTTTCTGTTCCTGATGAGTTTCTTAATAACATTTAAATTTTATCTATCTTACTTTATCGTAAGAATATAGTATATAAGACATATAACATACAAAAGAATATAGTATATAAGACATATAACATTATTGGTAAGCTTTCCAGTCAATAGTAGGTTATTAGTACTGAAGTTTGGGGGGAGACAATAGTTATACATTGATTTTCAACTGCATGGGGACCACCAATCCTAATTTCCATTGTTCAAGGGTCAAATATAATAAAAGTGACAACATAAATGTTTACAAAAATATGAAAATTCATAAATATAAAATTAAGAGTAATTATAAAGCTTTGACAGGAATTCAGTGAAAAAATAAACCTTGGTTCAGAAAATTTTCTTGGTAGAGGACAGACTTGATATGGCTTTGACCCCCCAAGGTATTTTTCTCCCTTATTCAAGAAATCTATAAATTATTTGTCCATTTACAAGTTTAACCGATTACAGTTATAACTGTAGGAATATCTTGCTTTCAGAAGCTATTCAATAGGAAATTTCAAAAATACCCCAAGATAAAAAAATATATAAAAATAAAACCCCAAGCATAGTTACAAAAATCATCAACTTAGGGCTACTTCTGTTTATCTTCAAGTCTCCATCATTGAGGCTGACATGTCTAAAATGTTTTGATCCCATTTCCTAAGAGTTAAAAAAAATGAACACCTGCAAGTATAGACAAGTATATATGTATAATTTATTTGCAGAATAATGAATACAAAGCTATTTATAAAATGTAACTATATGTAAATTATAAATACATTTTCATATTTATTACATAAATATGCTATATAAATACTATAGAAATAATATATAACATATAATACAAATATAATAAGCTATATTATATAGCTATATAATTTATTTATAAGTCAGATACATGTATTGCTATATAATATATTTATATATTATGTAGTATATATGTGAAAAAAATTAAGTATAAGATATAAATAAATGACATTTTAAATTATTACATTATTTTTATTAGTCATACCCAAACTTCTTTGCTTTTATTAAACATTACTGAAAATGCTTCAGTATATTGAAAAATGAATTTTAATCCTGTTTTTGAAAATTTTAAAGTTTTGTTTCTAAATTAAGTATATTACAATATTTGATTTTAAATGGATGACTGTTACTGTTGAGAAATATATAGAGATTTATCTGGAGAGGTTAATAATTGGCAATATTTGATGATTATGATACACATTTTTCTATCCTAATTATGAAAAGTGTTCAACTGAAATTTAGCTCTTAATTTTATATCTTAACTGATGCAGATTGGTTATTCTTGCCTGATTTGTTTGGAAGCTGCCACGTTTTATATTTTGAGCAAATGGCTAAAAGCTTAATAATACTGTCTATTTGGAGAATTTGAAACTGATTTGAAATTTCTATTTCCATGTTTTAGTGTATAACACTAAAGTCTATGTAAATTATATATTTTTACAATAAAATTTCACACTGAAAGAAACTTTAACAAATACCCAAATTCAAAGGAGTTGCTTTCAAAATGGAGTTACTTTCATTGGTTATTAAAGTATCATTTTTATCTTAAGGGTACAGTGAAGGTTGAATTTTTTTTTTAAATATCTGCTAGATAGCACACTACAGATAGCAATTTTTATCACCAAAAATTCAATATATTTGGAACACTTATCTTTGTAAAAGAAAAATGCTTTATTTATCTTTAAGCTTGGCAGGTCTTTAAAGTACTTTGTCATGACATAAACAGTGATCCTCTGAGTGCTACAAAAATAAATCAGAATCACTGTCTTTCTCATGTCATTGTGTTGTAAAAACTCCAGCATTTAAATAAGCATTTAAACCAATCTAATAGGGTACACATAAACTATTATAATTTAACTTTTGCTGAAAGTAAATAAAGAAGAAATAATACCACTGTCAACCTATTTACCTTATAAAACTCCCACTTATCCCTTTTCATCCCTGTATGTGTAGAACATCTCACCTGCTGCCTTACAGGCTGAGTGATAGCACGAATATTAATCTGTATATTAAATATTAATACAGGTTGGTTTTAAAATCATTTAAAGTTGTTTTGATAGAAAATAGTCCAATATTTTTTTCCACACTAATTAGTCATCTCTGGTGCTCACAACCTATTTTCAAGACCATTGCTTTAAATATATAAAGTGAGGCATGCTACTATTCCAAGAGAAAAGAAATGTTGAATCCTAGTGTGTTAATGATGGTTCCTTTGCTGTACAGTTAAAGAAATCAAATTGAGCTAGCATAAGAAAATTTATTGGAGAAGATATCTTAGTGTCTCATTCAAATCAAGGAAGAGTTTTTCAAACAAACCTCAAGGATGGGGCCTTTTTTAAAACCACAATCCTATTATTGATACTCCATTACCCACAGAATCTAGTTCCAATAATTTTGTTCAGAAATAATTTACATTCCTGAGAACTTGAGTCCTTTACGTATGCCTGGCCCAATTTTTCATGGATGGAGAGGAAGGTCATATAGTAGAAATATACCTGCTAATAGTGTAATAGGGAACACCAAAAGCAGATCTAAGAGAAAAAGAGGCTGATCAGTTAGGGCAGATAATTTTTATCAAGGAATGGATTTGGGAATGCAGGTGATATGTGAGGAACTGAGTGAGTGAGGTAATCTGATTAGAGAGTAATGCTCCTATAACTGAACAATTGAAGATCATCAGGACTGATAGATTAGGGTTAAATTTAGTGGGGTTAACAATCAGATATGGGAAAGTGGAATTTATATTAGAGGCATAAGAAGACATTTGAAAGTACCTGTTCAGTAAGTAGCATAATTATAGCAGTCAGAATCGTATTAGGTAGCAACCAAAGAGATAATTGAAGAGACTGGAAGACTGTGGACAAGATTAAGGGAAAATCACTGTGGGGCTCAAAACATTAGACTTGGAGACATAGAAGGAGAAAGTGATTGCCAGAATTTGAAAAAGTTGAAGGTTTCAGAGGCTGCCATCTTATAAGAATGTGTCCTTATCTTGGAGCTCTATAGCTACCACTAAACCAGAGCCCAGCATGTGGTGGCCAGGATGAAAAGTATGTTTACGTCTTTGTCCTACTTACTTGCTAACCTCCTGTTGGTAACTCCAATTGGCAAACTCAAAGAAAAACCAGAAAACATGATTACTGGTTGATGCTGTCTGCAGAGGTTAACCTCTCAGGCACAGAAAAGAGTACAGAGTGTGTAAAATGAATGCAAAGGGACAAACAAAGAATATCCCAGCTCAATGACCCAAGTTCCATTTTAGAAAGTTAATGCTTTGATGTTGACTAAGGAGTACTGTACAACAGAGGTTATAGGGAGAGAGAGAGATTGAGTATTTCAGTAGCCTAAGTAAGAAGGAATGAGTTTGCACTCAGTGTTAGGAATGGAAAGAAAGTGGAATTCATCTGACACATAAAGGGAAAAAAAACGATGACTTTATAGCTGATTGGGTATGGTGAAAGTCAAAGAGAGAAAAGTCCAGAAAACGGTCTTTAAATTATTCACCTTAAAGTACCACCCACAGACAGGGAAAAAGTAAAAAGGCATATATTCAGTGCGTGTGTGGTATATAATCAATGTGTGGGGTAAGAGGGTGGCAAGAACTCAATTAGTGACCACCAAAGTCATTTTTTATTTTACAATCTAGTGAGTAATAAAAACTACTTGATGATGCAAGGATTCTTGGATTGCTGTTCCAACTTGCCAACAAGAGAGTATACTGTACTGCTGACCAGAATAAGATTGACCCTGCTTTTCTCTTCCATGGCCCCGCTCTTTGAGACTATACCCAATCTGATTCCATTTAACAAAATGTATTATAGCCTTTTCTACAAATGAGAAATCTTTGTATGAAGAATGTCAGTGGTACCCACTAATAGAACAAACAGCATAAAATAGGTATCTCTTTTCATGTTATAGATTTCTAAATTTTTCTTCCTTTTTTATTTAATTTTAATTTATTTTATTTTTAAAAGGATTTGGTTTATATATCTGACACAGAGAGAGAGAACACAAGCAGGCACAGTGGCAGGCAGAGGGAAAGGGAGAAGAAGGCTCCTGCTGAGCAGGAGCGACCCAACGTCAGTCTCGATCCCAGGACCCTGGGATCATGTCCTGTGTGGAAAGCAGATGCTTAAAGGACTGAGCCACCCAAGAGCCCTGCTTTCTTTCTTTTTTTTTTTTTTTGAACTTTAAAAAATTAATCAAATAATTTTTTAATCATTTAATAATTTTTAATCATTTTAATCATGTTAATCATTTAATCATCAATCATTTAATCAGTCTTTTTAAAAATAATTCAATCATTAAAGATTGGTTTCCTGACTAAATTTTGATTACATCATTTCACAAAGCTATTCACAAAGCTTACCTGTATAATAAACATCTCTTAAATACGACATAGTATCCCAATGAAATTTATATTTATGTGATGTGGTGAGGATGGAGATGGTGGTAGTGCTTTTGTGGCTCTCAGGTACAAAGATACTTTGTTCAATATTCTAATTTCCTTTTTTCCTAACCTCAGAAGGAAATTTTAGACATATCTGGCAATTAAGCTCTGTTAAAGATGTTTTCTTTATTTTACAATCATTCCGAGGGAATTTAGTTTATTTTGGAAGTTTCCTTCCACTTTGCACAATTGAATCCATAAGGCGAATATATCTTTCAAAATCAGTTAGGTAGCAGCTAGGAGGACGGTGAGGACCTCATCGTATGGCATTGTTTAATGTCACTAGGACTATGTGGCAAGGAGAGCCCTTTTTATTTTTCTTGGACTTTTAAAACATGGACTAAGTTTCATTGAAGTCTCCCTTACAAAAACACCATTAAACCAAAATTAAGGGCTCCACACATTCCAATAATAGCTGGGTGGTTCAGAATAACATATTAGCTAGCTGAAAAGTACCTCTGAATAGCTCATGGCACTGCTGGAAGTCTTGTTCTCCAAGCCCATTAAGTTTATGCATTAGAGCACACAGACAGTGTGCCTGGCATACCCCATTGTGCTGAAGGACTAGAAAGTGATAAGGTTAATGAGACTTTGTATTGATGCTGAACCATTCTGAGTACAGCAGGACTATGTAAGCACTGCCTTACAGGTTTTCCAGTGATTTTAAAGTGTTAATAAGCTCACAATGCTGCTTAAGGAGAAAGGGTCTAATTTTGATAGAAATATCACCCTTAGAGAATGTGCTCTTTATATTCAAACTTTTCATGTTACTGATCGTTAACAGGATTTTGTAAGATCCTGGGAACAATATTGTTTTCTGGTATGGAGAGTTTGGGGGAATACTGACTGTTGGATAGAGATATTTTCCCCCCAAAGTTTGGGGGACAGTTGTACGCAAAGTCTGTTCATCACCTACTGTTACTGCACAGAAATGGTCCTTCCTCATTTCTTGGGATGAAGACAAAAAGCCCAGTTTCAAGTTTCCATTACCTCTGAATGGATGACGTTCAGAGTGTTAGCAAGTGCTGTGGTTTAGAAGATCGGTTGTCTCGGGTCCTCTGCTAGGAGTTTGACACTCATTATCTCACTTAGACTTCTCGTGGACATTTTAGTTTTGTGATTCTCAACCCTGCCTGCATGTGCACTGAAAGGATGTTTAGCTTTTTTTTTTAACTGGGAACATCTGGATCTCATCCTTTGAGATTCAGCAGGTCCAAGCACCTGTATTTGCATTTGTGATGCTGTTATATATCTTGTGTTTATGTAGATAGAAAAGCAATGCTCATAAAGGCATGTTGAACTGCTATAAGCCACATTGCCAGGGGAAGAATTATAATTCATCTGAAACCTGCGTGGTTCCAAAGCTCATGCGGTTCTGCCAGACAGACACTGATTCTCTCCTCTGCTACCAACTTTTGTGACCCAGGGTGAGTTCAAAGGAAGTTCAACTGGCTTTGCATCAGGGGTCTGACGTTTAGAAGGTATAGGAGTTTCAAATTATGATTGTAGGAGCTCTTGGGTGGCTCAGTTGGTTAGCATCTGCCTTCGGCCCAGGTCATGATCCCAGGGTCCTGGGATGGAGCCCTGCGTCATGCTCCCTGCTTGGCAGGGAGCCTGCTTCTCCCTCTCCTGCTGTTCTCTCTTCTTGTTCTCTGCTTGTTCTCTCTTCTCTCTGTCAAATAAAATCCTTAAAAACAAACAAATAAATAATGATTGTAAATAAGTGTGCAATTTTTAAAATTATGTGTTATGTATTTATCCTTCACAGCCTCTCTGTAAGGTGGTTACTAAAATTGGCTCCATCTCCATCTCACACTGGTGTTCTCAGAATTTAAGAAACTTGCTGGAGTCATGACAAGTGGGGCAGACTTGGCATTTAAACCTAGTCTGTCTTGTCCTGAAGCCCAGGCTTACAACTGCTATCCCAAGAACTGACAAACTTCCTGTAAAGGGCCACATAGTAAATATCTTAAGCTTTGTCGGCACACAGTTTCTGTCGCAACTAGCTAATCTGCCATTATACTACAAAAACAGGACAATATGTAAATGAATGAGTGTGGCAGTGTTTCAATAGCACAATGAATAAACACGGTCACAGAAATGGGGCTGTCATATAATTTACATGTTACAAAATACTATCCCTCTTTTGATTATTTTCAACTACTTAAAAATGTAGTAAGGCTTTGCAATATATAGGCATCAAGCAAGATTTGGCTTGTGGGCCATAGTTTGTTAATACTAGCACTATTCCTTATGGTCATTTCTCATCACTAAGGCTTGGGAGATTGTGTGGGTGCAAAGGCACACTTAACCTCTTCTTTTGTTTTTTATCATTCAATTTATTAAGCTTATAAACACTTAAGGCAAATTTCCTATATATTTCTATACTACTTACATTTCTAGTAAATAAAAATATACATTTATAAATCCTATATTCTGGCCATTTAAAAGTTGACTTGGGGTGGCTGAGTGGCATGCCTAGTATGGAGTCTGCTTGGGAGTCTCTCTCCCTCTGCCTCTGCCCCTCCCCCTCTCACTCCCTGGTGAGCGCACACACTCTTATTTCTCTGTCAAATAAATAAATCTTTAAACAAATAAACAACTAAATAAAAGTTGATTAAAACCCAGGCAATGGGGTGCTTGGGTGGCTCAGTGTGTTAAAGTCTCTGCCTTCGGCTCAGGTCATGATCCCAGGGTCCTGGGATCGAGCCCCACATCAGGCTCTCTGCTCAGCAGGGAGCCTGCTTCCCCCTCTCTCTCTGCCTGCCTCTCCGCCTACTTGTGATCTCTGTCTGTCAAATAAATAAAAAAATCTTATAAATAAATAAAACAAAACAAAACAAAACCCAGGCAAGCCCTGAATGTCAATAAAAATAAGACCATAATTGTAAGACCATAATTCAACTTCATAAAATAAATCAAATACACATAAAATAGCTCAATGATTACAAATCTTATTGTTATACTGATACTTCAATCACTACAAAGATATTGATACTCTGGATTTATGGGTTTACAAAATTAGCATTTTCATTCATACTCTTGGACAGCATAATCGTTACAAATAATTTTCACCAAATAATATTCTTTCAAGCCAAGATATCAGGTTCTGATTGATTAACTAGTTGATTCTTGGTCTGAAAACAAGACCTGTTTTTACAATTCCAAGCTACACTAGTTGGTGTGGCTCCCTCTTTTAGAATAGGTTCATATGCTATTTCACAGACTTTGTAGACTGATTCCTTTTTTTGCACCTCCCCTTTTTGTTCCTAAAAAATCTATCGAGTTTTGGCTACAGATACCTCATGTAGTTTACTTCACTATATCTTGTTAGTACTGCATTAAAATTAGTAGAACCATACAGAGATTTCCCTCCTGGAGGGCTGAGTCTTCACTGTCTACTTTCTCTTATGAACATTTGATTGCACTATTGAACTGCAATCCAACATTAAGACGTATTTCTACCTGATTATTTTGTAAAGCCACTTGGCTGACCACTCTTCTTGTTTATAATACAGTTCTTGGTTTTCTGGTTCAGCTGGGCTCACTCATGATTCTTCCTGTCTACCATTCCCCAACACATAGTTAACAAACAATAAGTATCTGTAATCATACGTATTCTTAATAAAAACAAAGGAAACCCTGAAATCAGCAAACTCATACACATTAGTTTGCAGCTGAACAAGCATGAGTTTGCTCTTTGGTGAGTCAGAAAAGACTCCAGGTTGAATTGTTGCACAAAGAAAACTTTTTTTTTTTTTAAGATTGTATTTATTTATTTGACAGAGAGAGAGGTGACAAGTAGGCAGAGAGGTGGAAAGGAGAGAGGCGGGAAGCAGGCTCCCTGCTGAGCAGAGAGCCTGATGTGGGGCGCCATCCCAGAACTCTGGGATCATGACCTGAGCCCAATGCAGAGGCTTAACACACAGCCACCCAGGCACCCCTCAAAGAAAACTTTTATTTGCAGCAAATAAGTGGGGAACCTGGGTGATTTAAGTGTCTGACTCTTGATCTTAGCTCAGTTCTAGATCTCAGGGTTATAAGTTTAAGCCCATGTTGGGCTTCATGCAGGGAGAAAAAAAAAATTAACTTGCAACAAATAAGAAGGTTATAGGGAATACTTCCAAAGTCAAGAATGCCAGAGAGAAGGTGAATGGGTTCCTTTTGTTTAGGGTTAATGATGGGGTTTTAGAATATGGGTGAGGTTCAGTTGAGGGGGAGTCCAGAGCTGGTGACCAAGAAAGAATTCTTGATATGTCTTTGGTGTAAAATGGTGGTTTATTAAAGCACAGGGATAGGACCCATGGGCAGAAAGAGTTGTTGCCCCAGGGTTGTTGAAGGATGGTTGATTATATATTATGGGGTTGGAGGAGGTAAGGAAAAAGGGAGGTTTCTGAAAGAACTTTCATATGTTAAAGAAGATTCACAGGATATGGGAGGCCTTGGCATTGTCAAGTTAATGTTGTTTGCCCCTCTAGTAAGGCATTAACTTGAAGGAAGTTGGGAACTTCCTGGAGGAACATTAAACTCTGCCAGCTTCCAGTATCTGTCATGGGGCTGCAGGTTATAAGGACATTTAATTGTATCTACATTTCCTTTGGAAACTAGGTCATTGATAGAAATGCTTTGTTCTTGTAAATTGCTAAGACATTTATCTCACATATTCTATGGAGGTGGCGTTGTGGGGTGTCAGCTTCTGCTTTGACCTCAGCTTGCCTTCTGTTTCCTCCTCAGTTCAGATGAATATGTAGATAAGGATGACTTCTCATCTTATGTAGAGACAGGCATAAGTTTTCACCTTAAAGAAAAATGCCTAAACATACATTTATGTTATATAAATGAGGTTGAGGTTCCTCCTTGGGCAGATATTTTAGTATAATGAAGTAAAGGTAGTTGTTGGTCATTCCAGGGTTCACTCCATGGTCCATCTGTGTGATCATGAGTTGGAAGAGTTTAACTCAAAAGGCCTGGGTGACCTGGGCTAGTGAGAGGTCTTATCAGAGCAGTCTCCATCACCTGAGAGGTGTTTTTGGGTTTCATTTCCCTGAGTTAAGAGGTTAAGCTAGGAAGAAGAGCTTAAGGCAAAATGCAAGACAAAGGTTAGTGAGTACAAGCAGGTGGTCAGTAAATGTCAGGTCTTATGGTCTAGCTGGTGACAAGTCGAGTCACACATTAACAGCAATTTTAAAACATGTATTAAACTTACTCCTCTTTTGCATGCAACAACCTTACTTTACATTTATGTGGTTTTTCCCTATTTGGAATATGTTTATGAACTGAGTTTGTTTCAGTTGACCAGCATTTCTCAATCTAAGCACTACTGAGATTTTAAATTGTAGTTTCTTTTTTGTGGGCAGCTGTCCCTTGTACCGTGGGATGCTTAGCAGCACCTCTGCCCCAACCTGTTAGAGGCCAGAACCACTTCCCCAGTTGTGACAACCAGAAATGTCTTCAGACAATTCAAATATTTCCTAGGGGACAAAACTCACTGGTTAAGAACCACTATAATTGACTATCATTTTAAAGTTTCTTTCTTTCTTTCTTTCTTTCTTTCTTTCTTTCTTTCTTTCTTTCTTTCTTTCTTCCTTTCTTTCTTTTTCTTTTGATCCTCAGTGTATTAGAACATGGCCAATAGTAGCCCTTTTATTTGGCTCCATTGTTCTTTTAACACCACCGTGGGCATTTTTGAAATTACACCTGCTTTCTGGAAACAAGAAGATATCCTATCTTCATATTTCTCTGTCCTTTTCTTCAGTGAGTCTCAGATCTGAACATTAGAGTAAAAATCACATTTGGGAGTGAATGGGTTGAATGTACTGGCAGTGAGGCTAGTTGGATGGCCAAGTTCAAAAATATATTGAGAGTCCTCAGTCCATAATGATGTTAAAAAAATTAACCTGAAAATTAATAAAGCCTTAGTATTTTGTTATGATATAAAATTTTTACATTTACCTTTTTTCTACATACCTAGTTATATTTACCCTTCTTTCTCCATCATCATTTTGCTATCCTTCTTGGTTAGTATAAGGACCTATTTAACCAGAGGCTTCCATTAAGGTTAAACAACAACCTTGTTGTTTAACCCTTAAACTGTCCCTACTCCCCTTCCCCCAGGGGACTGACTCAAAAACAAGTCCCAGAAACCAGCCCCAGGTAACAAAGCCCAGATACAAGGGTGGATCAGGCCAGGTGGAGACATCCGATCAGTGGGGGGTTGCATACTGTCTCCCTAGCTACCAAGGAGTATGGGCCCCGCCCTTTGGGAGCCTTTTGGGCACCAGTTCTAACCAAGGTGTGATAGGCTAGGTCAAATGTCTACTATAAGGTAAATTGTAATTCAGTTGGTCACCTAACATCACTGTGCAGCTTTCTGGGCAGCATTTAAAATTTAAATTTAAATTTAAAAATTTTTTAAATACAGAAGTTTGTTTTATAACCACCCACCCTCATAAAATACAGAACCATAGCTCCACTCATGATGTGCTTCACAGTTATGAGGTGGTAGGCTATCTGGTAATATTTTATGTTAACTAATTTTTCTTGTTATCTGCCCAGTGACTAACAATGGAGGCTAACTGATAGGTCCCCCAGTAATGGGTCTGTGATTAAAGGAGCAAGACTGATACAAAGCGAAGGTCATGCAAAGCTTTATTTCACGCCAAGCATCAAGAATCAGACTGACCAGCCAGGGCCGTGACTCTTACAAGAGAGGGCGACCCTTCTCTGTTTCACAGACTAGCTTTTAAGGACAAAGGCCATACAGTTGGGCCTGAGCCACCCAGGCGCCCCTCTTGTTAATTTTTAAAAATTACCCTTGATTTATAAAATTATATTTAATGTTTATTTCTTATTTATTTTTCTTAAATAAAACTTTTGTATTACAAGATGATAACCAGCAAATTTGTTGAACTTAGTTATAATGATTTATATGGACTTTATTTTTTATTTTCTTAAAGACAATCATATTAGTCATTAGAGCTTCATTTTTTTGTCTCTAATTCTTACATTTGTGGTTCTTTTCCTTGCTATATCATACCAGCTAAAGCCTTCAAAATGATGTGAGACAGAAATAATGATAGGAAGTATTATTTTCTCATTTCTGATTGCAGATAGGAAATGAATTTACTGTCTATTTCTAGATTACAAAACAGTTTTTATCATAAATGAATGCCAGAGTTCAGATTAATACCCTCTTCTGCAAGAAACCTTTTTTTCAAGTCCATAATTCTTTTTTCTTTACCTCATTATATCTTTGTCAGAAATTTCTATCTTATTCTCATGTTTAAAGTGTGTAAGTCCTCTCTTAGTATTAAACAGCCAAGTGCTTTAACTCTAGAAATCATGTATTACTTTTTAAAAATAATCACGGTCTTAGCAGAATGTGAAATATATATCAGATACCCACTAATTATTAGATAAGACTTCCCAAGATAACTTTTAACATATTTTGTGTTAATGACTGAAATTCTGTAGAGTATTTAATTTAGATTTCCCCCTTTAAAAATGATAATGCAAGTAATATAACCTTAGTTATGATTCCATATTACTTGCCACAATAATATATGCATTTTTTCCTTTCATGTTGGTATCAGGGTAGCAATGGCAACTTTATAAAGCATGTTTTGCCAAATTTAAGCATATATTATTGTCAGAATCAAAGTTTGGGGGTAGATACAGACTAGTTTGATAAAGCATGGGTCCTTTAAAGAAGCCAAAGACAGATGAAGGGACTCCTGTTTTGTAAAAGACAGAGAAGCAGAATTCTGTGTAGTCAGGGGAAGGATGAGTAACAGGGCCTATGCTGTAAAAAGGACTTGATGTCTCCTGAGGTAAGAACGTAAGATAGAGTTTAACCCTAGTCCCTAAATCTATGTCTTTCAAACCCCCAATTACCAAAATGCTCTTGAGAGTCTTTACTTTGAGGAGATGGTTGTGTTACAGAAGATGAACTGGGTTATTAGGATCTTAGCAGCTCCATTTTGGTAGCTCCTAAATAGTTTTGAGAAGCAGAACAAATTTATCTTTAGTCCAGAGAGGGAGAAATTTATTGGAATTTAACATTTCAAATGAGATCTATCCATGTGCATGTAGCAACCACAGGCAATTATATCTCCTGGCAGCCCAGCAGCCACAGGCAGAGAAGAAAAGCCAGTTCACAATCAGACACCAGCTATGATTACAGAAGTTAAGTCCCTTCTTTCCTTCAGACTCAGCTGCAGGGAATGGCAGGAATGTTCCTCAAAGGAAAACCAGGCTCTGGTGCTCTTTGAGGAGGTGGCTAAGAACATCACAACCTGAAGCACTCTTAGACAGACCTAGACACCTCATGCTGAAGAATCTTCAGCTATTCCTATTCCACTGGATGGAATGTTTTTTATCATTATTACAACATTTGATTCTCTCCACTAACTCGAGAAGCAGGCAGGGATATAGAACATTACTCCTCTTTTACAAGTGAGGAAACAAGCCAGACAGTTAGCTTTCTAGAGATAATACAGCAAGGAAATTATATATGGGGACTGCGAATCTAAGTTTTGTTGATTCTTAAGGTAGTGTTTTGTTTTGTTTTTTTCTCTTTACTTAAAAAGTCTGTGATCTTGGAGAAGTAACTTAGCAACTCTATGCTTCAATTCCTGTTTGGTGTTATGGGCATTATAATAATACTTAAAAACACTTAGATGGTAAAAGAAAAAAAAAGTTAAATAAAATTTTATGTTTGTGCATGCATGTGCGTGTGTGTGTGTGTATGATGTTTAGCCCAGTACTTATCTTGAAATCAACAATAATTGTCATAGTAAGACTATGTAATAAACATTTATTTAGAGCACATAGAAAAATGAGTCTTTGCTAAAGTTATGTGGCCTAATATAATAGCTAACATTTATTGAGTGTTTAACATATGTCAGGGATTTTTCTCAGAGCTTTAAAATAATTACTTAACTCTGCTTTTTTTTCTTAGAACAAGCTTTGAAGTCAGTACTATTTTAATATTCACAGTACAGTCAGGGAAATGAGGTAGGGAGTAGCTCATCCAAGGTAGCTTGCCTGAGACTAGTGGCTCAGCTGGAAGTCAAAATTAGGTGAGCTCGTCAGAGTTTGTGCCCTTGACCTGTTCAGTCTTTTCCTGCTTAGTATTAATATACATACATCATTTTCTACTAAGGTATACAGCTTAAAACTAATAAATAACCATATTTGTTTATATTTCAATCTATGGACTATAGTTCTAAGAGTTATTTTTGTATACATTACAGATAAATGTTGGAAAGTCCATGGACCATAATTTATCTTTTAGAGCTATAAATCATGAAAATTCATGGATTAGCATGTTGTTCAAGACTTCCTCTTAACTTATAATCAGGTATTAACATCTACTTATAATGTTTCATTATCCTACCCAAAGTCACCTTTAACATCTGGCAATATATGTAAAATTATTATATCCTTTCATTATATCATCACACCTGGTCATATTCTAGGGCTATGCTTCTCAAGTATGTAACATTGTAAATTAAATATTTTTCCACATTAATCAATATTTTTATAAGCTAAAATCAGGTTTATATAGACAGCAGGAACACATTGGATTAGAGAAATTAATCACAATAGGGCAGCTTACAATTTAAGGGCTACTTATAGAGAATACATTTTTTTAAAATGTGTGATTATATAGATTGATGATTAAAATAACAGCTCTATATGTTTCTAATGGAAATAGTTTTCATTGTTATATGCCTCTTACTTTTCAGAACTAGCTGTTGAAATATATCTTTGCCTTTTCCCAATCATAAGAATTGCTGAACATTCTAAAAGCACCAGGCCAGAGGCAAAGGTCCACTTCATCTTAGTATAGGAAGAGCTTCATTCCATCTGTTCTAGCCTCAAGGAAGCTTGCACAAATTATCTTCCTTTTGCTTGTCTTATAAAACTCCATGACACTTTATAAAGTCTAATAGAAGAATTCAGTTTCCACCGATGGAGGAGTGTCCATCTACAGCTTTCAGACCAACAGCTTTCCTCTGAAGTAGGCAGAAAAAAAAATAGTCAGATGAGAGTATGGGCATATGGTATATAGCTTAGAGAAAGAGTCTGATTATTCTACAGCTTGAGCACTTTATGTTTTAAATGGTGGTGATGATGATAAAGAAAGGGGGTAGGAGAAGGTACAGAGATAGAGATATATTTAAGATAATTATCAAATTTAGATTATTTGTTAAACAGAATGTTTAAGAATTTATTTTCTAATGATGCTAAATTTGATTTAGAAGTATTAGGTCATATATAAATTTTGAAAATAGCCTAGGAGTTGTTACTCCTAAAAATTTCAAATTAGACATGAATTATCTATGTTTATATGGTCAATTAATCTATGGCAAATGAGGCAAGAATAAACAATGGTAAAAAGTCTCTTCAACAAATAGTGGTAGGAAAACTGGGTAGCTACGCACAAAAGAATGCAAACTAGACCACTTTATTGTACCATACACAAAAATAAACTTAAAGATCCAAATGTGAGACTTGAAACCATAAAATTCCTGGAATAAAACATAGGCAGTAATCTCACTGACATTAGCTGGAAACATTTATCTAGATATGCCTCCCTTGGCAAGGGAAACAAAACAAAATGAAGCTACTGGGACTCCAGCAAAATAAAAAGGTTTTGCACAGTGAAAGAAACCATCAATAAAACAAGACAACCCACGAAATGGGAGAAGATATTTGTGTTGGATTTTTTTTTTTTAGTGTTGTTTTTTTTTTTAAGATTTTGTTTATTTATTTGACAGAGAGAGATCACAAGTAGGCAAAGAGGCAGGCAGAGAGAGAGAGAGGGAAGCAGGCTCCCTGCTGAGCAGAGAGCCCAATGTGGGACTCAATCCCAGGACCCTGAGATCATGACCTGAGCTGAAGGCAGTGGCTTAACCCACTGAGCCACCCAGGCACCCCAGGAGAAGATATTTGTAAATGACATAACTGATTAGAAGTTAATATTCAAAACATATAAAAAATTTATACAATTAAATACCAAAACCCCCCAAAATAATCCAATTAAAATGGGCAAAAGACATGGACATTTTTTTTTTTCCAAAGAAGAAGTACAGATGGCCAACATAAAAATGTTCAATGCCACTCATTAGCAGGTAAATGTAAATTCAAGCTACAATGAGATATCACCTTATCCCTGTCACATGGCTAAAATAAAAAACAAAGAAATAACAGGTGTTATGGAGGACATAGAGAAAAAGGGAGCTTACGCACTGTTGGTAGGAATACAAACTGATACAGCCACTATGGAAAACAGTGTGGAGGTTCCTCAAAAAATAAAAAGTGGAATTACCATATGATTCAGTAGTTCCACACTGGTTATTTACCCAAAGAAAATAAAACATTAATTCAAAAAGGTACATGCATCCCTATGTTTATCACAGCAGTATTTACAATAGCCAAGATATAGAAGCAACATTGGTGTCCATCAATAGAAAATAAGTTGTGGTGTATATATATACAATGGAATATTACCCAGTCATAGAAAAGAATGAGATCTTGTCATTTGCGACAACATGGATGGATGGATCTAGAGGGTATAATACTAAGTAAAATAAGCCAGTCAGAGAAATACAAAATACCATATGATTTCAATTATATGTGGAATTTAAGAAACAAAGCAAATGAACAAATTAAAAGACAAACCAAAAAAATAGGTTCTTAAATACAGAGAACAAACTAATGGTTATTAGAAGGGAAATAGGTGAGGGGATGGGTGAAATAGGTGAAGGTGATTAAGAGTACCCTTATCATGATGAGCAATGAGTAATGTATAGACTTGTTGGATCACTATATTGTAGCCCTGAACTAATATAATACTGTATGTTAATTATACTTGAATTAAAAATAAAAAAACAGGGGCACCTGGATGGTTCAGTGGGTTAAACCCTCTGCCTTTGTCTCAGGTCATGATCCCCGGGTCCTGGGATAGAGCCCTGCATCGGGCTCTCTGCTCTGCGGGGAGCCTGCTTCCTCCTCTCTCTCTCTGCCTGCCTCTCTGTCTGCTTGTGATCTCTATCAAATAAATTAAAAAAAAAAACAAAATAAAAATATAAAAACAAAATTACATATGAATGATCCCTTCATGCTTAGCAACCCAGCAAATAGCATAGTGCTTAGAACATAATGAACAATGTCAACTCATTTTATAGGGAAAAGTTCTTTCTGTGAATTCAATTCATAGTCCAGATAGAAGATTGCATGAGCTAATACTGGTTGCCAGGGTCATCTTTTTCTATCACATTCTCTGTTTAAAACCATTTCTGCATTGGGTGGCCATAAGTAAGTCTTGTTTCAGTACTGGAGCAATATACTTCTCTGGATGGCTCCATTGAAGTCTCCCTTTTCTGAATTGTCACTGGGGAGGGATGCTCTTTCTACTCTGCTTTGCACATCTAGATACCCCATTCTTCTACTCCACCTTTCTCTCAGAGAAGAACATCTCTAGAAAATGAGAAATTATGGGGCACCTGGGTGGCTCAGTGGGTTAAGCCTCCGCCTTCAGCTCAGGTCATGATCTCAGGGTCCTGGGATCTAGTCCCGCATCGGGCTCTCTGCTTAGCAGGGAGCCTGCTTCCTCCTCTCTCTCCCTCTCTCTCTGCTTGCCTCTCTGCCTACTTGTAATCTCTCTCTCTGTCAAATAAATAAATAAAATATTTTTTAAAAAATGAGAAATTAGTTTCTGTCTATAAAAGATGTACAATGAGATAGAAATACAAAGTATGTGTGTTATTTTACTATGACATTTGGAAAAACCTATAACAATGTTGACTTTTATGAGTTCTGTAAGCCTGGAAAAGAGTGAAAGGTAAGAAATCCCCCAGATTTTGTGTTCTAAGAGTACAGCTTACTGCAGAGAACCATTATTCTTTGTATAACTTAGAAAAGATTCATGGATACCCCTTGTTTACCTATGACATGGACAGACATAGAGTCTCCAAATTCCTATTCTTTGCCTCATAAATGACTAAATGAACCTCTATCCCCACTGATCCTTTGGAACCAAATGCTTATTAACCAAACATTGGTCAAGCTTCTCTATTTGCCCGAGGCCCCTAGCTTTTGGAATGCCCTCAGCTTGAGCCATCATACAGCCCTTCTTCAGAGCCCACCTGAGTATACACTGACCTCAATGTAAAGCATTCTTTATTTTAAAAGATTTATTTATAAGTAATCTCTACATTCAACATAAGGCTGGAACTTATTAAGAATCACATGCTCGGGCGCCCAGGTGGCTCAGTTGGTTAAGCGGCTGCCTTCGGCTCAGGTCATGATTCCAGGGTCTTGGGATGGAGCCCCGCATCGGGCTCCCTGCTCAGCAGAGAGCCTGCTTCTCTCTCTCCCCCTCTCCCTACCGCTCTGCTTACTTGTGTTCTCTCTCTAGCTCTCTGTCAAATAAACAAATAAAATATTAAAAAAAAAAAAAAGAATCACATGCTCTACAAGCAGAGAGAGCCAGGTTCCCCCAGGGTAAAGTGTTCTTTACTCCATCATCCTATCACACAAGTCCTTCTTCCAACTTACCCATGTCCTGTTCTTTCTAGTTGTTTTCACTTCTCTCTGTATGGAAAATGCCTTTTTTGACTTACCCCTAAGATATTTGCTGACCTAAGGTCAGCACTTTCTATTGTAATAGTGCTTTTCCTTACCTTCAACTATCCTTCTGAATAAAGTTTCTACTAAGTCTGAATTTGTTCTTTGACATTTATTTAATGATTACTTCTTAAAATTGTGGTTAGAGGCCAACAGTTTATTTATTTTATTTTTTAGAGAAAATGTCTTAATTTGCTACAACTTAATATAAGGGGCTTTATGAGAACATTTATGGTTTGTTAAATTCCTAATTTTTCAGCCTGGCAGGATGTTTTAAAAGGTGAAATTAGATGAATGTTTTAATGTACTGCAGTCATTTCCTTAGCTTTTAGCTAATGACATCATCAGGATAACGTAGATATTTCTATTTCTTATAAGTAATAATTAGAAATATAACTACTGTTGTCTCATGCCCCCTGAAAATTCTCCAGGAGACTTCAATGACTTCAAAGGGGATGACTTTGTGGAAGTGATAAGCAATGGAATAAAGAAATTTAAAAGTAATGGCTTTGATTCCATAGGGACATGATTGATTTTAGAGTTCCTTTAATAAAGAAACCCTTGTAGAATTACAAGCAATGCAGAAAAAATGACCACTCTATAGGAAGAAAAGTAGATCTTTCCAATTTAGAATAAAAGACACAACCACAAACACAAACACAAAGAATCCCAGAGCTAACACAACTACATTAAATCCATATAGGGGTAGTATAGTGGGTATATGGAACTCAAATGTTATTTTAGCTAATAGTTTTGCTTTCCTATATGGGTAAACCTTTCATTAGACATTCTGTATAGTCTTAAAGCTATACAGTGTAACTTCATCTCCAATCTTTTCCCTGCTTGTGAAAGTTAAGACAGGAGAGCCATTGTAATAAAATTAACAAATCAATAAGGAAACTTTAAGGGACTAGGCTTCACAGAAAATCAGTTATGCTAATCAGCATAGATTAAAAAATATTCTTTTATCATTTAAAATACTTTAAACTACATTTTGGTTATCACATCTATAATTGTGATGAGTCCTGTGGCATATAGCAGTGCTTCTTCTTATGTCAACTTGATGCCAGCCCTCCTGAATCAGAAATTCTTTTGGTGTGTTTCAATAATCCATATTTTCTACAACCTTCACAGATTATTCCTCCACACTCAGTGAACCACAGATGGAACATCACAGCATCAATAGAATACTAGAGCGATAAAGAAACATGTAGTCCACCTCGCATAAAATCTGATGTAATGTATTGATCTTCTCTCCAAAACAATGGACAAAGGAAGCTACACGTCATGTTACAAAAAAATTCTGCAACATTCAGAAATGTCTTCAAGACAGAGACCAACATATAGTTTCTGTTTTTAAATATTGTTTATTTACATTCAATTAACCAACATATAGTACCACATTAGTTTTTGGTGTAGTGTTCAATGATTCATTAGTTGCCTATAACATAGTTTCTTAACAAAAGATTCTTTGTACCCAAGTTAAAAGTACCTAGTTTACCCTACCCAATATTCATTCTATAGATGAGGAAACTAGCCAAGAGTATTAATATTTTTTAAAAATTTTTTTTGTTTATTTGACAGAGAGAGAGTTCACAAGCAGGCAGGGAGGCAGGCAGAGGAAGAGGGGGAAGGAGGCTACCCGCTGAGCAGAGAGCCCAATGTGGGGCTCCATCCCAGGACCCTGGGATCATTACCTGAGCTGAAGGCAGAGGCTTAACCCACTGAGCCACCTGGGCACCCCAAGAGTGTTAATATTTTGACTAAGGTCACACATACAGGCTATTTACATTTTCAGTTTTCAACAACTCAACCATTCTCTTACACTGTACACAAAGATAAACTCGAAATGGATAATGGACCTCAATGTGAGACAGGAATCCATCAGAATCCTAGAGGAGAACATAGGCAGTAACCTCTTTGATATCAGCCACAGCAACTTCTTTCAAGATATGTCACCAAAGGCAAAGGAAACAAAAGCAAAAATGAACTTTTGGGACTTCATCAATATCAAAAGCTTCTGCACAGCAAAGGAGACAGTCAACAAAACAAAGAGG
>PISX010017354.1:0-43618 GCA_004024625.1 Mellivora capensis | reverse complement strand
AAGAAATCTGTCCCCTGCCTTCTCTTGCTTTCTCTTATTTTCTCAAGGCACAGGAACAAGACGAAGTGTTTCAGAGCACATTCTGTGGTCAAGTTCTTTGCTATTCCTGCCTCTGGGACCCAGTACCTCAGTGGGGAATGTGGGAGAAAATGATACTCGAGGTTTTGTCCTCTGCCACTTGGTAATTCAGCCCACATGGGTCAGTCTTGCTCTACAGGTTCTGCTGTTCCCTTTCTGTTATGGGGAGGGAGTTCTTAAAGAGAAACACAAATGAAGAAGGGATAATACACAGTTAGCATAGTCAGAACAGAGCCACAGTTTCAAAATGAAGGAGGGCAAGTCATGCTACACAGGAGCACTATGTAGACTAGAGCGGAGATAGTTCAGGGAAAAACCAGCCACATCAGTGTCCCTTCTTTCTGACCATTTTCCTCTGACCCTTCCATCATGTAGAACAGTTTCCCTTCTGAAAATCCGGTAGACTGATATCAGAGGTCTCCATGAGTTACTGTGGAAATCAACAAATAGAAAGTTAATCTGAAGGAGGCATGGGCAGCCACTTGCAACCTGAAAGTGCTGAATTAATAAGAAATTTGTATGAGTTTAGACTTTATTATTTTATAGGGAGATTTGAGGGTCTCAGGAAGAAGGGGTGTGGACGAAAATCTCCTAGAAAGAAGCCAATTAAAGAAGAGAGGAGGGAGAAAAAGAAAGAGAGGAGGGGTAAATAGTGAGTCGGTGATCATCTATGGGATTCTGTACAAGGTCACGAGTAAGGAAGTATCAGGGCATAGCCACTGGTCCACCTCTCTGCATGAGTCTGAGACATGCACTTGAATCCTTCCATAAAGGAGATATCAGTTGGATTCCAGGGCATTTTCAATTTGGGGAATCACAGAATGGGGTGTTTGGAATGAGCAGGAAGTATTTGGTCTCATCATCCTCTGTAAACCCTCAACAGTACTCTCCCTGTGGAGTACTGAGCAGGAGTACCCACCCCCTTTGCAGTTGATCACTCACCTGTAGATTCTTTTGTTGTTCCAATGCCCACTTCTCTGAGTTAATTCCTGTGAAAATGAGGGAAACACTCTCGGGTTGGAAAGGGGATGACTCAGATCCCTTTTGGAGGATAACTGATCCCATCTAAATCACTCTGACAGTAGAGCCAATGGAAAAGCCCAATCAGTCAGGCTCCAGGCATGAAAACAGCTCCCACACAGGGTCGTTTGATAGAGATGATTTAACATGGAGAGGACGTGATAAAGTGTTGGAAGAGCTGAGCACGCAAAGGGGAGCAATGGGGCAGTCCCAGGGTTAGTCCTAGCTGGAAGCCCCCACTGCCCAGTAGCTGGGGGGAAAGCAGCAGACCATGGTGTGACCCAGAAGCCAGGACTGGCTACAGGGGCTGTGCCTGCAGCAGCAGGGCAGAGGGAGAAGCCAGGACCCAGAAGCAGGGACTTTGTTATTGGAGATGGAGCTACTGCCAGAGCAGAGGGTAGGGGATAGAGCTCTACCTTCTTCCCATCTATCCTCCCACCACACACTCACATTGATGGAAGCCAGCTGGAAGCCAGCAGTCATGGAGAGTGTAGTTTGCATAGAGTAGTGCCAGTTACATAGAGCAGAGCAGGGAAAGGACTTAGAGTGTGTCTGAGCGTGAAACAAGAAATGAGACAGTGCTAAAGCAGATGTGAAGCTAAATACAGTAACCTTCCATGTGAAAACTGAGTGATCAGATTTGAGGAGCTGCTCATAGGATGAATAATTTTGACCTTTATTGTGTGAAGCTACAAATTTTATTTCATAAGGCAGAAGTTATATAGTCAACTTTTCATGCATAGACCATGTTGAACATTATAAATTAATCTCTGACATTTTCACTTACTGGCAACAAAAGAAGTAAAAGTTGGTGCCGTGGACATTAACTGAGTAGGTACGAGTTGCTTAAAAAAAACACCGTAAGTACTAGAATGAATGACTGACAGTGTGTTGAATAGTGTATGTATAATTTCTTGTATGCTATAGAATTGTAATTCTATTAACACAGATGCAGATCCCATTTCTGTTTATCTTTTTGGTTAAAATTATTACATATAGATGGGTACACAGAACATGATATGAGTGATCACACCTTTTCTTGGCTCCCAGGCTATGACCTTGAAGAAATGAAAGTTTCTCTGACTCTCAAATACAAATGGAGATAATATTCTTCAAATACAAATGGAGATAATAAAATCATAAGGTCATCTTGAGCCATATGAAGGAAGTGTGGGAGTAAGATTTGAAAGCTATAATGGACTCACCATTATGTAGTTGTCGTATCTGAGTAGGCTACTAGCTACACACTCAGATCTTGATTTTTTAAGAATTATCTTAAAACATAAGCAAAGAAACAAAACAAAGGGAGAGAGACATGAGAATGATATTGAGCCTCACTCACAGTGGGTAAGGCTCAAAACTTCTCTTGTCCTCCCTTGAATACCAAGTCCGCTTGGAAGACCAGAAGGGTGCTGACCTACTTCATTTGATCTTTGGTCGGAATAGACCACATAGTTCCTCGTTGACCCTGTGTACGTGGCACATGCACTGCATGAGGCGTCAGTCCCACTTTAGTCTCTCATGGGATCAGGTGGTCAGTTTTCCGCTATTCAAATTCTGGAATCCCCCTTGCAGTAACGGATACTTTTGCTGCCTTTCTGAGGCCTGGACATTGGGATTTACATCCCTCTGGATGATTTCCTAAGGCAGCAACATTTGACAACCTCGGTAGGTGGTGGTCAAAATACCACCAGTCCCAGGCTCTGGTTCCTCTCTCCCTCATCAGAATCTCTGATGAGAAACAAAGGAAAAAAATCCCATAGGTCTGTAGAGAGGATTTCTTTCTTGGGAAGAGTCATGGAGTCTTCCTCCCTCCCTACACAGCACCTGTTTGGGAAATGCTCCCCGCTCTCTCTGCAGATCTCTGCAGTTGGAATGCAGGGGAAATACTGGATGACACAACAATTTTAGAGATGGGATCTGTGATCAAAGGAGAGAAACAGATACTAAGCAAAGGTTAAGCCAAGTTTTATTTTGCATCAAGCATCAAGAAACAAACCGACCAGTCAGAGCCGTCTCTTATGGGGAGAGCGACTTTTTCCCAGCTGCACAGACTAACTTTTATAGAGCACAGGTGGCCAAGGAGGTTTTAACACACACAGAAAGTTGTGTAGTCATGTTAGGCCACTCGCAGGTGGCCAATTGAATTACAATTTACCCTATAGTAGCTGTTTGAAGTAGTCTATCATTCAGGTCAGAATTGGCGCCCAAGTTTGGTGGCCAAAGGGCAGGGTTTACATTCTTTGGTAGTTAGGGAGGTTGAGTTTCAGTTGAGGGCCGCTTATTGATGCTCGGGTAACTCTAGTTCCGTTTGTTGATGGGTGTTAAGGGCCTGAAAGTTCATGTGACCTCGGGATAATAGGAAAGTCAGGGAGGGAAGGAAGTGGCCCTTTCTCATCATTCCTTTGGCATGTCTGACACGTAGTCTCCTCCAGCGAAGTCTGTCCAGTACCTTCCCAAGCCTCTACTGAGAGTCAGGAGGAGCATGATTGCATTTCAGGTAGGTTTTTGGACAACTGGGTCCTTATCTTAGCAGCTAGAGAAATAGGACAGTGAGGAAATTATGGGGTGATGTGCCTTTTCTCAATGAGCTAAAGACGGGTGCCTGTGAAACCATATTCTGAGAAGAGAGGCTGATCAAAGGCATGACTGCCAATGCTCTCGACTCCCTGAGATTCCACTTCCAAAGGAACTGACCCCAACAGTCTGATTGGTGTGGGGCCAAGGAGGTGTTGTGACAGAATCCTGGTCCATTTCGCTGTGGGACTAGAATCCTAAAGAAGTCACAGGTTCAGGGCACCTGGGTGGCTGAGTTGGTTGTCTGACTTTGTCTCAGGCCATGATTCCAGGGTCCTGGTATGGAGCCCCTCATTGGGCTCCCTGCCCAACAGGTAGTCTTCTTGTCCCTCTGCTCTTACCCCATCTTGAGCTTTCTCTGTCTCTGTCTCTCTCTCAATAAAGGAAACATTAAAAATGAAAAAGAAATCCCTGGTCACATGAAGTTAAACGCTATTCATTTCCCAAGGATTAGATGAGAATTAAGAATGGGGCACTGAAAAGAAAACATGAAAACAAATAGTTCAGACCCCTAGATGGGCCACTTCCCTCATTCCATCAAGAGAAGTGATGTTTTTCCAAGGGATCTTATAGTTGAGAATGGCTTCCTCAGGTGGCAGTGGGGAAATGGAGAGTTCAGAGTGGAAAGGATACTTGCTTTTCCATTTCCAACACTGAGTGTCCCATGGAGTATTGCCATAGCTTTGATTCCTGTGTAAATTGCGGGCAGTCCTGTCCCTGGTTTTAGTGTCAGAGTGCACTGTGAGAGAATTTACAAGCATCTCTCTGGTAAGTCATTCAAGGCAACTTCACCTGGCTTTCCTAAGTGCACCATCCTGGGGGGTGGGTAGGCAGGAGAGTATGGAGGACAGGAAGGGACGAGAGGTCACAGGTTGATAGCTATGTTTGATCTGGTGGTCCTGAGGCCCCCTCATACCTACTTGGAGAAGAAGGGACAGGAAAGAAGCTTGCATCTGTATGAATATGACTGTCTTTTTTTTTACTCAGGAAATCCAGAAACCCATTCCTGGGGCATGCCGGCCAACTGCCATGTCCCTCAAGGAAGTAGGACAGGAGGCGGGCAGTCACACCTAGTTTGAGCCCTACAGACCCTTGAAAGCCCAGAAAGTGAAGAGGCCAGTGAGGGCACCCTTAGCACCCAGGGCTCCTGGGCCAGAGGAGGAGGATCCCAGGGTAAGTGGAGGCTGGCATGTGCTGTGAGCAGGGCATCGGCCATGACTCTGGAGAGAGGATTGGCACATGGAGAGCTTTGTGTCCATAGGTCAGTCATCCTTTCCAGGGCCAGGACCACCTGCCCTGGAGTCTGGCCACCAGACAGTGTGGGGAATTCAGAAACAGCGAGGGTCGACCGCAGGAATGTGCAGGCTCAGGTCCAGGCTGGCGGTTGTCCACGTCTCTCCAGTGGCTCCTTCAGTTCAGCCTGACACTTGCACTCCCTCCCAGGTGTCCCTCCTGGAGAGGCCGGGGAATCATCCCATGCTTTTCAGGGGGCAGGTCCCTCACAAGGCGAGGGGATGCCCCCGGTCCAAAACCACTGATCCTTCTTTTGTCCTCCCCAGGTGAAGTGCAGTGACTGTGGAGCTTTTAGGCTTAAGGCATCCAGCAGCAGGTGCCCCATGAAGCACTGGGACAGGGCCCTCGACCTCCAGGCCTTGCGCTCCAGGAAGCTGAAGAAGAACGTAGAGCCATGGAGTCAGCAGGACCAGCAGAATCCTGGGCCCTTGAAGCAGGCTGAGAGGGAGAAGGGAGAGGGACCAAGGTGAGGAACGGGGCTCGCTGCTGTCCCCAATCCCAGGGCTGACGTCTGATGACAGTGTGTCTCTGCCCCTGGACACTGTGTGCTGTGCGGTTCTCAGGCACAGACAGGGGTGGGGAGGCCGACAAAGGAGCTCTCCGTCCTCCAGGGGTCCACACTTAGGCTACTGAGCTGCCCTTGCTGAATCAGCGAGAGTGTGTGTGGTGGGGGGGTGTCCCCTTTCCAGGGGACATATGGGAACCTGGCTCATGCCAAGCAGACCTGCCAGAGACCCCGAATGCTAGTAGTTCCTAGCCATACCTGGAGGGCTCCCTGGAGTAGGGGGATGAATGGCAGGGGAGGGAAAGGACGCTGCTGTCTGAGGCTTCAGGCTTGTGTCCCAGTTTGAAGACATGAAACTGAGTTCCTTCCACTTCCCATGATTGGTTGTGCAGGCAAGAAGCCCGGCAAAGGGAGGCCCTGCTCCAGAGATTCCCCAGGCGACCCCAAGGGCACAGAAGCATACCTGGAAGGATTGCACAGAATCCTGCAGCTACGTGAGGGTGAGTGTCCCCTGCTTCCTGGTTCCTGTTCTCTCTGGGAGACCCTGGTGGGCTGCCGATGTCTTCCTGGGTGAGGATTGGCTCAATTTCCGTTCTGAGCAGTGTGAGTTCAGGGGGGAATCCTGCTCCCCCATTTTCCCTTGCTGTCCATCATGGTGCCTTGTTCCTGGGATGTGTGTGCACAGTGGGCTGGGTGGGATGGGAAAGCACTGGAGGACACTCTTCTCACATGCACAACCCTCGATGGAAGAACAGGTTACTTTCCTTAGGGACACATTCTCCCACATTGTCCATCAAAACTCAGTACCCTCTGAAGTGATTCCACAGCAGCAGGATTCCTGTGATCTCCGGAGCACAGTGCACGGTTTTCCGGAGGAACCATAGATGATTTTGCAGAAGCTTTCTCTGTTCCTCCCCAATAGAAAAATGGTATCCAGGAGATCCTGTCAAGTATTGTATTGATTCCTGGCCACCCCTGAGCTGTGGTCCCACCTCCTATGTAGACAGAACCCTTTTCTGTCTTCCACTGCTGATCTGAACATAGGAAGGTCTTGGGGTTTTGTGAGTTTCTTGGTTTTCCTTCATGGCAATGTTGCCTTGGTGGTGAGGAAAAACTAATGTGCATTTTTACATGTTCCTTTTCCCACAGCTTCCACACAGTCTGGTGCCCGTCCTCACCACCAAGAGGATGTCGGTCCTGGAGCCTCCACTCCCATGGGAGCCACCTACCCAAACCCCTGAAATGAGAGCTGGGTATCACTCAACATCTCCCCTCAGAAGACCTCCAGCGAGCGTCTTCCCCTCTGGTGCACGACATGAGGCACAGCGAGTGGTGACCCCTGACAGACCCCTGCCATGCCAACCCCATGCCATCGAGGGTGGCCTGGTTGTCCATCTGGCAGGAAACAACCCCCGAGGAGATTCTCTTGACGTTTTCCAGGCTGTGGCCAAAGTAGATGGCGTTCACCATGGCCAGGAACCAGCCAAGTGTCCCGAGGAGAATGCACGTCCTAATGCAAGTCACGGTATGGTTCAGACTTCCCAAATCCACCTCAAGACAGCTGGCAAGAGAGGTATCCTGATCTCCCTAGAGACAGGCCTGAACCCCCGAAAGAAAGCACGCCGGAGCCCCTTCCAGAACCACCGCAAGAGCATACAGGAAAGTCAAGTGGGGGCTTCTGAGAATCTGTGTCCTCCAGCAAAGAGAAGGATATGTGGACCACCAGTGGCACCCCCACTGACCGGGAGGACACCTGCCCCAGAGCAAGTCATCAACGTGCAGCCTGCACGAGCCCGACCTCTCCTGGAAATGGTCTGGGCATGCATCGAAGTCCCACGTCCACTTTCCAAACCCAAACCTGGCAAGCCCCTGAGAATGGTCTTCAAGAGATTGGACAAAGCCTGCTGGAGCTCCAGGTTCCTAACACCTCCCTTGCTCCATCCTCCTGAGAAGACAGCCCCTCCTGGTCAGGGCCCTCCTGTCATTCAGAAATCTGAGAGATTCTTTGGTCACGTCCCTGTGAGTGTCCTCTATGAGGACCTGCAGGTGTCCTCATCCTCTGAAGACAGTGGGAGAGAGTGAGACAGCCCATATCCTCAGAGACTTGTCCTCCAGCCCAGGGGATCCCGAGGAGGTGCCTGTTGAATGGAGGGCAAGTCACAGCCCTGGGCTGTTGTGGGGAATCGGCACTTCCTCAGCTGCATTGGGTGGAAACAGTCGAGTCCACATCATGTTGGGTGTCCTGCTTTTGGGGAGCGTGCACATGGAAACCGAACACACACTCACACACACACAGACACTCATCATGTAAATTGATGTGACATTTCAAACGATACTTACCCACTGGGGATTTCAAGTTTGCTTTATCTAAAGACATTCTCTATGAAATGGAGTGAAATTATACTGATAAATGTTAAACTCAAATGTAAATTTGACGTAGGACCTAAACCTGTATTTGGTTTACAAATATCTGAATTGGGAGATTCTGGATAATGGCCCCACCTGCAAAGAGAGCTCTGGAAAGGGTGACACAGTTTTTTCTCCGGAGATGAGATTTTCTTGACTCTGGGATGCGATTTTTGTGGAAATTGTCGTGGGGAATATTTTAGGTGGTTGGCTCCTTTTCTTGATTAAGTGCTCTTCCAAAGTTGTGTATAGTTGATTTATCCTTAATAAAATTTCCTCAACTATGACTTAATGTGCATGTTTATTTTCCTCAACATTTCAGATCTTTTCTGTAATAATTTTAATTCCTTAAAGCTTGATTACCTAAGAGGAAGGAGATGGTTGGTAGACCTTAGGGCTTCTTAGACATTGAGGATCACGGGCACACCCCGTTCTCCTGCATGAATCGATGCCTAGACCTCATAGTTCCCCTTGCACTCTGTGTACGTGCCACATGCACTGCATGAGGCCTCAGTTCCAATTTAGTCTCTCATGAGATCAGGTGGTCTGTTTTCCTCGCTTCATATTCTGGAATCCTCCTTGCAGTAACGGGTATTTTTGCTGCCTTTCTGAGGCCTGGACATTGGGATTTGCTGCCCTCTGGATGATTTCCTAAGGCAGCAACATCTGACAACCTTGGTAGGTGGTGGTTAAAATATCACCAGTCCCAGACTCTGGTTCCTCACTCCTTCAGGAAAATCTCTGATGAGGAATAAAGGGGGAAAAATCCCATAGGCCTGTAGAGAGGATTTCTTTCTTGGGAAGAGCCATTGTGTCTTCCTCCCTCCCTACAGAGCACCTGTTTGGGCAATGCCCCCCCCCATGCAGATCTATGCAGTTGGAATGCAGGGGAACTACTAGTTTAGCACAAAAGTTCATTGAACCTCAGAGGGAAGTACAAGCCAGACTGTGGGACAACCCACACCCTCCATACCTCCCATCCATGCGACGCAGTCTTTGTGTAACCCGAGTCAGGGTCTGGTCATTTTGCCTGGGGCTCCTGTCTCATGCCCTGCTGGCTACCCCATTGCTCTCTCATTGACTCTGAAGTAAACATAGCATAATGGCCTCGATTTCTGGCAATGCAAGGAGTACAGGAACAAACCAAATTATTTCCCACTTTCTGGAATTCTGTGGGGATCACAGGTGTCAAAGAATAGAAGGGCCTGTGATATATGGGGCTCTGGGACTGGAACTACAGTGGTAGACTACGTGTTCTTGGCTTTGCCAGTCCTAGGCATAGGGGTGAGGAGGTAGGCAGCCTGGAACCAGAGGCTTGGCTGCCGGGTTCTCTGGCTGGACGATAATGCCATGGGCAGTGGATGGGATTCCTTCATGGGGCCCAGCGATACCAGTGCAAAAGCTCAGTTGAACAAGTCTGGCCGAGGGCTGTTCTCTTCTCTCTAATAGCCTCTGGTGAACTTCTGCTTCCCTTGTGTCAACCAACCAAACAAAACCCAACTTCCCAAATGTCTATCCAGTCTGGTCTAGATATATGGACTAAGAAACAGTTAAACTTTCGACACACTGGTATGGGTTTGGGTAATATCAGCAGGATGTCCTCACGTGGAGTCATCCTGGAGTCATTTTGGTGGCAGGGGTAATAGGATTGTTATTAATGCAATTGAAAGGCAGTGTATCCTTTTCTGATATTTAATAAATTTTTGCATATACGACATCATGTGCATGTGTTTTATTTCTCAGCATTGAAGATATTTTAAATATTTATTTTATTTCCTTACAGATTAACTATCTGAGAGGAGAATGATAGGATCTAGCTGTTCTAAGGCATTCAGAATCTCAGGCATAACCAGCTCTTGTGCCTGAAAAAATGCATATTAAAAATAGTCCCATGAACACCCTGTATGCCTCAGTGTGTAAGGCATGCAGCTTGCATTTCACTTTAGCCCATATTGGGATTCGTTGTCGAGTTTTAATATGTCTGTATGCTGGAATTCTATTTGAAGAAATGGACATTTTGCTGCCTTTCTGAGACATGAGCATTTGGATGTACTGCCCTGCAGGTGACTTTATAAAGGAGCAACGTTTGTCAGTCTGGGCAAGTGGTGTTCAAAATATGACCTTAGTCACAACTTATGGTTCCTTTCTCACCCACGTAATACCCAGAGCTCATAAAGAGAAATTCTTTTTTTTTTATTTCATTTCTTTTCAGCGTAACAGAATCCATAGTTTTACAGCACACCCAGTGCTCCATGCAATGCGTTCCCTCCCTAATACCCAGCATCTGGCTCCCCCAACTTCCCAACCCCCGCCCCTTCAAAACCCTCAGCTTGTTTTTCAGACTCCATAGTTTCTCATGGTTCATCACCCCCCCAATTTCCCTCAACTCCCTTCTCCTATCCATCTCCCCATGTCCTCTGTGTTATTTGTTATGCTCTTCAAATATGTGAAACCATATGATAATTGACTCTCTCTGCTTGACTTATTTCACTCAGCATAATCTATTCCAGTCCCGTCCATGTTGCTACAAAAGTTGGGTATTCAACCTTTCTGATGGAGGCATAATACTCCATAGTGTATATGGACCACATCTTCCTTATACATTCGTCCGTGGAAATGCTTCTTGGTTCTTTCCACAGTTTGGCAACCGTGGAAATTACTGCTATAAACATTGGGGTACAGATAGCCCTTTTTTTCACCACATCTATATCTTTGGAGTAAATACCCAGAAGCGCAATTGCAGGGTCATAGGGAAGCTCAATTTTTATCTTCTTGAGGAATCTCCAACTGCTCTCCAGAGTGGCTGCACCAACTTGAATTCCCACCAACAGTGTAAGAGGGTTCCCCTTTCTCCACATCCTCTCCAACACACGTTGTTTCCTGTCTTGCTAATTTTGGCGATTCTAAATGGTGTGAGGTGGAATCTCAATGTGGTTTTAATTTGCATCTCCCTGATGGCTATTGATGATGAACATTTTTTCATGTGTCTGATAGCCATTTGTATGTCTTCATTGGAGAAGTGTCTGTTCATATCTTCTGTCAATTTTTTGATATGATTATATGTTTTCTGTGTGTTGAGATTGAGAAGTTCTTTATAGATCCTGGATATCAACCTTTTGTCTGTACTGTCATTTGCAATTATCTTCTCCCACTCCGTGGCTGGCCTCTTTGTTTTGTTGTGTGTTTCCTTTGCTTTGCAGTAGCTTTTGATCTTGATGAAGTCCCAAAAGTTCATTTTTGCTTTTGTTTCCTTTGCCTTTGGAGACATATCTTGAAAGAAGTTACTGTGGCTGATATCAAAGAGGTTACTGCCTATGTTCTCCTTCAGGATTCTGATGGATTCCTGTCTGACATTGAGGTCCTTTATCCATTTTGAGTTTATCTTTGTGTACGGTGTAGGAGAATGTTCGAGTTTCATTCTTCTACATATAGCTGTCCAATTTTCCCAGCACCATTTATTGAATAATGAGATATTCATTATTATATTCAAATATTGAGTCTGTCTTTTTCCCACTGTATATCTTTTCCCTGCTTTGTCGAAGATTATTTGACCATAGAGTTGAGGGTCCATATCTGGGCTCTCTACTCTGTTCCATTGGTCTATTTGACTGTTTTGATGCCAGTACCTTGCTGTCTTGGTGATCACAGCTTTGTAGTAAAGCTTGAAATCAGGTAATGAGATGCCACCAGGTTTATTTTTGTTTTTCAACATTTTCCTTAGCGATTCAGGCTCTCTTCTGGTTACATACAAATTTTAGGATTATTTGCTCCAGCTCTTTGAGAAATACGGGTGGAATTTTGATGGGAATGGCATTAAAAGTATAGATTGCTCTAGGTAGTATAGACTTTTTAACAATGTTTATTCTTCCGATCCAAGAACATGGAATGGTCTTCCATCTTTTTATATCTTCTTCAATTTCTTTCATGAGTGTTCTGTAGTTCCTTGAGTACAGATCCTTTAGCTCTATGGTTAGGTTTATTCCCAGGTATCTTATGGTTCTTGATGCTACAGTAAATGGAATCGATTCTCTAATTTCTCTTTCTGTATTTTCATTGTTAGTGTATAAGAAAGCCACTGAATTCTGTACATTGACTTTGTATCCTGCCACGTTACTGAATTGCTGTATGAGTTCTAGTAGTTTGGGGGTGGAGTCTTTTGGTTTTCCATATAAAGTATCATGTTGTCTGCGAAGAGAGAGAGTTTGACTTCTTCCTTGCCAATGTGGATACCTTTTATTTCTCTTTGTTGTCTGATTGCTATTGCTAGGATTTCTCATACTATGTTGAACAAGAGTGGTGAGAGTAGGCATCCTTGTCTTGTTCCTGATCTCAGCAGGAAGGCTGTGAGCTTCTTCCCACTGAGGATGATGTTTGCTATGGGTCTTTCATAGATAGATTTTATGAAGTTCAGGAATGTTCCCTCTATCCCTATACTTTGAAGCATTTTAATCAGGTACCAATGCTGGATGTTGTCAATGCTTTCTCTGCATCCACTGAGAGGACCATGTGGTTTTTCTCTCTTCTCTTATTGATTTGTTCTATCACATTGATTGACTTGCGAATGTTGAACCAGCCTTGTAAGCCAGGGATGAATCTCACCTGGTCATGGTGGATGAACTTTTTTATGTGCTGTTGGATCCTGTTTGCTAGGATCTTGTTGACAATCTTAGCATCCATATTCATCAGTGATATTGGTCTGAAATTCTCCTTTTTGGTGTGGTCTCTGCCTCGTTTGGGGTTCAGGGTAATGCTGACATCATCAAAAGAGTCTGGAAGTTTTCCTTCTGCTTCAATTTTTTGAAACAGCTTCAGGAGAATAGGTGTTATTTCTTCTTTGAAAGTTTGGTGGAATTCCCCAGGGAATCCGTCAGGTCCTGGGATCTTGTTTTTTGGGAGGTTTTTGATCACTGCTTCAATCTCGTTACTAGATATGGGTCTATTCAGGTTGTCACTTTCTTCCTGGTTCAATTTGGGAGTTTATATTTTTCCAGGAATTCATCCATTTCATCTAGGTTGCTTAGTTAATTGGCATATAACTGTTGATAATAGCTTCTGATGATTGTTTCTACTTCCTTCGTGTTAGCTGTGATCTCTCCCTTTTCATTCCTAATTTTATTAATTTGAGCTTTCTCACTTTTCTTTTGGATTAGTGTGGCCAATGGTTTATCGATCTTATTGATCCTTTCAAAAAACCAGCTTCTAGTTTCATTGATATGTTCTACTGATAGTTTCTACCTCATTCATCTCTGCTCTAACCTTGATTATTTCCCTTCTTGTGTGTGGAGTTGGTTTAATTTGTTGTTGATTCTCCAGTTCTTTAAGGTGTAGAGACAGCTGTTGTATTCTGGATTTTTCTTTTCTTTTCTTTTTTTTTTTTTTTTTTTTTTTTTTTTTTTTTTTTTTTTTTTTTTTTTTTTTTTTTTTTTTTTTTTTTTTTTTTTTTTTTTTTTTTTTTTTTTTTTTTTTTTTTTTTTTTTTTTTTTGAGGGAGGCATGGAAGGCTATGTATTTACCCCTTAGGACAACTCTTGCTGTATCCCATAGGTTTGGAACGACGTGTCTTCATTCTCAATGGTTTCCATGAATCGTTTAAGTTCTTCTTTGATCTCCTGGTTGACCCAAACATTCTTAAGCAAGGTGGTCTTTAGCTTCCAGGTGTTTGAATTCCTTCTAAACTTTTCCTTGTGGTTGAGCTCCAGTTTCCAAACATTGTGATCCGAGAATATGCAGGGAATAATCTCAATCTTTTGGTATCAGTAGAGTCCTGGTTTTTGACCCAGTATGTGGTCTATTCTGTTAAAGGTTCCATGTGCACTTGAGAAGAATGAGTATTCTGTTGTTTTAGGGTCGAATGTTCTGTTTATATCTATGAGGTCCATCTGGTCCAATGTGTCATTCAATGCTTCTGTTTCTTTATAGATTTTCTTCATGGATGATCTGTCTTTTACTGAGAGACGTGTGTTAATATCTCCTACTATAAACGTATACATATCAATATGACTCTTTATCTTGATTAATAGTTTTGTTATGTAATTGGCTTCTCCCATATTGGAGGCATAGATATTTATAATTGTTAGATCTTCTTGGTGGATAGTCCCTTTAAGAATGATGTAATGTCCTTCTGTATCTCTGACTACAGTCTTTAGTTTAAAATCTAATTTGTCTGATATGAGAATGGTTACCCCAGACTTCTTTTGAGGCCCGTTGGCATGAAAGATATTTCTCCATCCCTTCACTTTCAATCTTGGTATATCCTTAGGTTCGAAATGGGTCTCCTGTAGACAACATATGGATGGGTCCTGTCGTTTTATCCAATCAGCAACCCTGTGTCATTTTATGGGTGCATTTAGGCCATTCACGTTGAGAGTGATTATTGATAGATACGTTTTTATTGACATCGTGTTACCTTTGAAGTCTTTCTTAATGTAGATTGTCTTTATATTTCTGTACAATGATATTCTTGGGTTTTTTCCTCTTTTATAGAACCCCCCTTAATATTTCCTGCAATGTCGGCTTGGTGTTTGTAAACTCTTTTAAGCCTTGCCCGTCCTGGAAGCTCTTTATGTCTCCATCCATTTTGAATGTCAGTCTTGTTGGATAAAGTATTCTTGGCTGCATGTTCTTCTCAATTAGTGCCCTGAATATATCTTGCCAGCCCTTTCTGGCTTGCCAGTTTGCTGTGGACAGGTCTGACGTTATTCTAATGGGCTTTCCTCTGTAGGTAAGGAGCTTCTTTGTCCTAGCTGCCTTCAAGAGAGTTTCTCTACAATTGTAATTCCTCATTCTTACTATCAGGTGTCTCGAGGTGTTTTGAGAATCTAAAATCTGGGGAGGGGGACAGTTCTGCCTCTAGTACATGAACACTATTTCCATTTGCGATATTTGGAAAATATTCAAGAAGAACTTGTTCGACAATATCTTCTAGACTCCTTTCTTTCTTCTCCACTTCAGGTATTCCAATAATTCTGACGTTGGAACGTTTCATGTCATCATTTATTTCCCTTATTCTGTTTTCGTGGCTTCTAAGCTGTTTGTTCCAGGCTTCCTACTGATCCTTTCTCTCTATCTGTTTGTCCTCCGGATAACTCATTCTATCTTCTGTCTCAGTTACCCCAGCTTTTAGAGAATTTAGATTAGATTGGAACTCATTGAGAGCCTTGTGAACATCATCCCTGGTGGCTTTCAGTTCTGCCCTAATCAATTCCGTTTGGTCGTCCATGGCTTTCTCCAACATAGATATTGCCTAGATAATTGTTAGCCTGAATTCCCTTTCCGACATAATGTCTCTTTGGGTAGCCATTAGCTCTATTGCAGAGGGCCCATCCTCTGAATTTTTCTTCTGCTGGGCATTCCTCCTCCTCGTCATTTTGGTGAGAGATGGCTGAATGTTTGTAGCTGGAAGTATCGACCTTGGCGCAGTGAAGGTGCACCCTGGAATGCTTCTGAGCAATCAAGAGTCCCCAGCCAAATAAAAGAAAAAAAGAAAGACAGAAAGCAGAAAGAAAGAAAGAGAGAGAGAGACAGGAAAACGAAAGAAGCATATAAGAGATGGCTCAGCCCAAATGGGCCCCAAGGTAAGGTTTGTGAAGTATGCAAACAAATACAGACAAACAAAAAAGACTGATAAAAGTATATGACAAGAGAAGAAAAAATATGTACATATATATGTAGAAGCAAAACGAAGAAACAAACAAACAAACAAAAACCTCGTCAAAAAGAACCCTAAGTATAAGATTTATATACTACCAGGAGAAACACAAATATACAAAAATATTGGTAGGAGAAAAAGATGGGAGAGGGGTTGTAAATACTCAGTGTGGGCGAGGAAGGTTATTTTGATTCTTCCTGGATGTATCTTGATATCTTTTTTAAAGGACACAACTTTCCTAAGATAATGGGGGATTAAAAATTGGTTTAACTATAGGGGTAGCATTGATTGGGGAAAGGGGATTACCTTGAAGTTTAACTCTATATGAATATTAGCAAATAAAAGTAAAGAAAATGATGATCTAAACTAAACAAAAGTGAAATATTAAAGAAATTTTAAAAAATAGAAAAGCAAAAGAAAAACATGCGTATATGTATCAAAAAGTTCAGGTTAAAAGTTTATTATGGAATTTGATGTACTGGATATCTCACTGTGATGTAAGTAGGCTAAAAAAACCTATATAAAAAAAATAAAAAAGATTAAAAAAATTTAAAAAATGAACAAGAATAGTGGGAACGAATTAAAAATTAAACATCATATCTACGAAGTAGTAGTGATTGTTGTCTTCTTGGCTGGTTGGCTTTCTGGGGGAGGGGCCTGCCGCGTGGGTTTTCAGGCAGTGTTTCCTGAGATAAATCCTCCCGCCCTCCTGCAGGGGGTGGGCTCTGAGGAAACCAGGCCTTCAGGCTTTTGTTCTCTGGAAGTTTTGATGTCTGTTCATTTGTTTTCTCTCCCCTTGGCAGCTCCCGACATTTTGTGGAGGTTTAGAGGAAAGCAAACTGCATCCAGACCTCCCTCCCAGAGAGAAGCACCAGTCCGCTCCCCTCTGGGTGCTGCAGAGCAGGTTCCCAGTAGCGATCTCTGGGAACACCTGTGTGTCCTGTTGTACTCAAAACCACAACATCGGCAGTTGTCTGGGCAGCTCCAGACCACCAGAGAAGTTCCCAGCAGTGATCGCACACTGAGATTTTCCCGCTGGTCCAGCCAGGGAGCGCTCAGACTTTCTGGGTCCAACGCCTCTCTCAGGGGAGTGGGTGGAGCGCATCTCAGGCTCTGCTAGCGTGGTGGGGCACAAGTGTAGGGACTGCAAAAAGGCTGTTTCTGCCCCGCGAGGCTCCCAGCCCCTGCCGTATGCCAAGTGCCCTTAGGAGGTCTCCTCACGGCTCAGGGACCAAGACCTGGTTTCTCCACAGCACTCTCTCTGGCTCAGTGCCAGGCGTGTCTGTTCTCCGTGGGGGACTTAAGCCCCTGTCCCTAACCGTTCCAATTCCCACAATTTCCACCTGCGATCCTTTGCTCTTTTTGAGTGCTTTCCATCAGACTTCAAGATAATGCTGGTCCCAGTCATAGGGCACTCTCGTTTTGGGGTATTACTTTCCAATGGGTCTCTTCTGGTTGCTCCCTCCCCCTTTTGTTTATCTTCTGAAACCAGTCTGGTGTTCCCACTCTGCTTTACCTGCCCACTGGCGTCTTCTGCTCCCGTAGAGATCCTGACATCGAGAATTCTGGTCTCAGGATGATTTCATGGGTGATTGGAGTTCCTTGGTAGGTAATCAGCTCACTTGAGGGGACAGGTTGAACAAGTGCCTCCTCCTAGGTCCCCGCCATCTTGTCCCCCCCACCCAGATCAATTAGATTTTAAGCCAAAGTCTATAAGAACAGATGAGGAAGGACACTATATCATACTCAAAGGGTCTGTGCAACAAGAAGATCTAACAGTTTTAAATGTCTATGCCCCTAACATGGGAGCAGCCAACTACATAAACCAATTAATAAAAAAATCAAAGAAACTGTTACAGTGAAAAGAAATAAAAATAAATAAATTAATTAAATAAATAAAAAAGTCAAACATATCGACAAGAATAAAATAATAGTAGGGGACGTTAACACTCCGCTCCCTGAAATAGGCAGATAATCCAAGCAAAAGATCAACAAGGAAATAAACGCCTTAAATGACACACTGGCCCAGATGGACATCACAGAAACATTCATAACATTCCATCTGCAAGCAACAGAATACACACTCTTCTCTAGTGCACATGGAACTTTGTCCAGAATAGATCACATCCTAGGTCATAAATCAGGTCTCAACCGGTATCAAAAGATTGGGATCATGCCCTGCCTACTTTCAGGCCACAATGCTCTGAAGCTAGAACTCTGCTAGAACTCAATCACAAGAGGAAATTTGGAAAGAAACCAAATGCATGGACACTAAACAGCATCCTTCTAAAGAATGAATGGGTCAACCAAGAAATTTAAGAAGAATTGAAAAAATTCATGGTAACAAATGATAATGAAAACACAACAGTTCAAAATCTGTGGGACACAGCAAAGGCAGTCCTGAGAGGAAAATATATAGCGGTACAAGCCTTTCTCAAGAAAGAAGAAAGGTCTCAAGTACACAACCTAACGCTACACCTAAAGGATCTGGAGAAAGAACAAGAAAGAAAGCCTAAACCCAGGAGGAGAAGAGAAAGCATAAAGATCATAGCAAAAATCAATGAAATAGAAACCAAAAAGACAATAGAGCAAATCAACGAAACTAGGAGCTTGTTCTTTGAACGAATTACTAAGATTGATAAACCCGTGGCCAGACTTATCAAAAAGAAAAGAGAAAGGAGAAAAGAAAAAAGAAAAGAGAAATGAAATCATGAGTGAAGGAGGAAAGATCACAACCAACACCAAAGTAAAACAAACAATTATAAGAACATATTATGAGCAACACTACGCCAACAAATTTGACAATCTGGAAGAAATGGCTGCATTCCTAGAGACATGTAAACTACCACAACTGTACCAGGAAGAAATAGAAAACCTGAAGAGACGCGTAACCAGTGAGGAGATTGAAACAGTCATCAAAAATCTCCAAATAAAAGCCCATGGCCAGACGGCTTCCCAGGGGAATTCTACCAAATACTTAAAGAAGAATTAATTCCTATTCTCCTGAAACTGATCCAAAAAATAGAAATGGAAGGAAAACTTCCAAACTGCTTTTATGAGGCCAGTGGCACCTTGATCCCAAAACCAGACAAGGATCCCATCAATAAACAGAATTACACACCACTATCCTTGATGAACACAGATGCAAAAATTCTCACCAAAATACTAGCCAATAGGATCCAAGAGTACATTAAAAGGATTATTCACCATGACCAAGCAGGATTTATTCCAGGGCTGCAAGGTTGGTTCAACATCTGCAAATCAATCAATGCAATACAATACATTATTACTTACCAAAGAGGCAAAGGGTCTATACTCAAAAAACTATAAGCAACTCTACCATAAAGTACTCCTGAAAGAAATTGAGGAAGACACAAAGAAATGGAAAAATGTTCCATGCTCCTGGAATGGAAGAACCAACATTGTGAAATAGGCAGAAAAACAACTAGATGATTTCCTTATAGCACACACAAAAATAGAATCAAAATGGATGAAGGACCTCGTTGTGAGAAAGGAACCCATGAAAGTCCTTGAGGAGAGCACAGGTGGCAACCTCTTTGACCTCAGCCTCAGCAACTTCTTCCTAGGAAGATTGCCAATGGCAAGGGAAGTAAGGGAAAAAGTGAACTTCTGCGACTTCATCAAGATCAAAAGCTTTTGCACAGCAAAGGAAACTGTTAACAAAAACCAAACAAAACTGACAGAATGGGAGAAGATATTTTCAAACGACATATCAGATAAAGGGCTAGTATCCAAAATCGATAAAGAGCTTAGCAAACTCAACACCCAGAGAACAAATAATCCAATCAAGAAATGGGCAGAGGACATGAGCAGACATTTCCTCAAAGAAGACATCCAGATGACCAACAGACACGTGAAAAAGTACTCCACATCACTCGCCATCAGGGGAATACTAATCAAAACCACAATGAGATACCACCTCACACCAGTAAGAAAGGCTAAAATTAACAAGTCAGGAAAAGACAGATGCCTGCGAGGATGTGGAGAAAGGGGAACCCTCCTACACTGTTGGTGGGAATTTGAGCTGGTGCAACCACTCTGGAAAACAGCATGGAGGTTCCTCAAAAAGTTGAAAATAGAGGTAGCCTATGACCCAGCAATTGCACTACTGGGTATTTACGCTAATGATACGAAGGTAGTAATCCGAAGGTGCATGTGCACCCGAAAGTTTATAGCAGCAAAGTCCACAATAGCCAAACTACGGAAAGAACCTAGATGTCCATCAACAGACGAATGGATAAAGAAGAGGTTATATATATATATATATATATATATATATACATACAAGGGAACAGTATTCAGCCATGGAAAGAAATGAAATCTTGCCATTTACGATGATGTGGTTGGAACTAGAGGGTATTATGCTTTCAAAATAAGTCAATTGGAGAAAGACAACTATCATATTATCTCCCTGATATGAGGAAGTGGAGTGCAATGCGGAGGGCTGGGGTGTAGGAAAAGAACAAATGAAACAAGATGGGATCAGGAGGGAGACAAACCCTAAGAGACTCTTAAATCTCACAAAGCAAACTAAGGGTTGCTGGGGGAAGGTGGATCAGGAGAGGATGGTGGGGTAATGGACATTGGGGAGAGTATGTGCTATGGTGAGTGCTGCGAAGTGTGTAAACCTGGCGTTGCACAGACCTGTACCACTGGGGCTAATAATACATTATATGTTTATAAAAAAATTAAAAAATTTAAAAAAAAAGAATCAAGAAGGAGGAGATAAAAAGACTTTGAGCTACACGGGTCCACATGGGGACTGGTCAGCCCTCATGATTTCCGTCCCAACACAAACAGCCAAAGAAGCCAGTTTCAAAAGATATGTAGCAAAGGATGCCATTGCTCTGAATATCCAAGCACAGGCAAAATCCTTATGACACAAAGGAGAAGTGGGAGGGCAGCAGGTACAGTAAAGCGACCTTGGAAATGTGTCCTGGATCCAGAGTTTCAGTTGGGAAAGTGAGATGCTTGGACATGGAGGACACTGATAGGTCCACAACAGCGTGAAGGAAATTGATGCCAGGAGCAAAGATGCCTCATAGGATCCGAACAGGAAATTTTAGTTGAGGAGAGGAACAGGCATCCAGGGGCATGTGGGTGGTAATTCACATAAGCACTGGACTCTTGATTTCAGCTCAGGCCATGATCAAGCCCTGATCCTGAGCTGCACGGGACCTAGAGCCTATCTAAGATTTTCTCTCTGCCTCTGTCCCTCCTCCCTCAAAACTTGCTTTCATTTTAACTCCCACTCTCTCTCTCTGGCTCTAAAAACAATGAAAAGAAAAGAAAAGAAAACAGAAAAAGATGGGGTCCCTGATCAAAGGAACAAGACTGATACAAAGTGAAGGTTAAGCAAAGCTTTATTTTGAAACCAGGCATCAAAACTCAGACTGACCGGTCAGGGCCACCATGGAAGAGTGCAACCCTGCCTCAATCTTACAAGCTAGTTTTAGAGGGCATCACCGCAGATCTCAAGGTATGTGGCTTCTATAGTTAGGGCGCTTATTCCAGAATATTCCCAGAATCTATATGGAACCGATACCAGGAATTGCTGGGGCATTGATTCCCGGAATGAAGTCCGTGGATGTAAACAACAATATGGCTACCTAGGCAAAATGGAGTCTCTCTGGCTAAGCAGGCCCTAATAGTTAAACAGGTTTTAATATTAAATCGGCCCTAACAGAAAAGAAGAGAGACAGGGATGCACTCAAATCTTTGTTATTTCTACAAAATGTATGTATTCTGAAAAGCATATCCACTCATACATATGGTATATAAGGCATGAAAATGTTGGACAGGAAAGGATACTTCCCTGGGTCTTGATGACTGACAAGAAAGGGAATTGGATTGGTGGGTGTCAAGTGCCTGAAAGGTCACGTGATTTGGGCCCAGTAGAAAAGTCAGGGAGGGAGGGAAGTGGCCCTTTCTGACCATTGCACGAGAACGCTGGACACAGAGGCTCCTCCAGCAGAGTCCCTCTGCAACCTTTTCAGCCTCTACTGAGAGACAGGAGGAGCACCATTGCATTTCAGGTGGGTTTTGGGACAACTGGGTTCTCAGTTCAGCTCCAGAGAAATAAGACAGTGAGGAAATTATGGAGGGATGTAGCTTTCCCTATTGGGTTAAGCACACTTTCATTGGAAAGCATATTCTGAGAAGAGAGACTGGTCAAAAGCAGTCCTCGTGACTCCCTGAGGTTGTCATTCTAAGAGAAATTTGCCCCACAGTCTGATGGGTGTGGGACTGTGGAAGTGCTGTGACAAAGTCCTGCTCCATTTGGCTGTGGGCACTGAACGCCTGAAGAAGGAACTTGTTCCCAAGATGTGGAAAGATCCTCATTTCCAATGGCTTAGAAGTTAGATAAGAAAGGGACTCTGAGAAGGGAACATTAAAGAAGAGATTACAGGGGCACTGGGGTGCTCAGTCATTAAGCTTCTGCCTTCGGCTCAGTTCATGATCCCAGGGTTCTGGGATTGAGCCTTGCATCAGGCTCTCTTCTTCTCCCTCTGTCTCTGCTTGTGTTCCCTCTCTCACTGTCTCCCTGTCAAATAAATAAATAAAATCTTTAAAAAACAGAGAAGAGATTACAGAAACCCAGATGGGCAGCTCCCAATCAAGTAGAGGAGAGAGTAGGTTTTGTAAAATGACTCTGTAGTTGAAAATGGGTTCCTGGTGCGTCAAATGGGAAATTCAGGTTTTGAGAGGAAAGCATAGGTTCTTTCCCATTTTCAACTCTGTGTACCCCATCTTGTATTGCCATAGCATGGATTCTTGTGTGTTCATTGGCAGTGGCTGGTGCCACTGGGTATGAGTTGAAGCCAGTTGGAGCACGAGACGATACGGAATGCATGTGGGTCTGGTTGGGGCAGGGTAAGGATGAAGAAGGGCATCTGGATGGGAGAGTGGCAGGGGTCCCATGAGACTGGGTGTGGCCAGGAGGAGGCTGGAGGAAGCTCTGGTAAGACGGGAAGGTACCAGGCTGGGACTGGACCATGGCCATAGAAAGGTCCATTGAAAATCCATTCTCTGTGCAAGACACACCAATCTTAGAGATGGGATCTGTGATCAAAGGAGCGAGACAGATATCAAGGGAAGGTTAAGCAAAGTTTTCTTTTGCATTAATCACCGAGAATCAAACTGACCAATCAAAGCTGTCTCTTATGGAGAGAGCGACCTCTTCCCAGCTGCACAGACTAACTTTTATAGAGCACAGGTGGCCAAGGAGATTGTAACACACACAGAAAGTTGTGTAGTCATGTTAGGCCACACGCAGGTGGCCATGTAAATTACAATTTACCTTATAGTAGCTGTTAGAATTAGCCTATCATTCTGGTCAGAATTGGCGCCCAGGTTTGGTGGCCACAGGGCAGGGTTTACATTCTTTGGTAGTTAGGGAGGTTGAGTTTCAGTTGAGGGCCGCTTATTGATGTTCTGGGAACTCTAGTTCTGTTTGTTGATGGGTGTTAAGGGCCTGAAAGGTCATGTGACCTCGGGGCTATAGGAAAGTCAGGGAGGGAAGGAAGTGGCCCTTTCTCACCATTCTTTCACCTGTCAGATACGTAGTGTCCTCCAGTACAATCTGTTCAGTACCTTCCCAAGCCTCTACTGAGAGACAGGAGGAGCACCATTGCAATTCAGGTCAGTGTTTGGACAACTGGGTCCTTATCTCAGCAGCTAGAGAAATAGGACAGTGAGGAAATGATGGGGTGATGTGGCTTTTCTCAATGAGCTAAAAACTGGTGCCTGTGAAACCATATTCTGAGAAGAGAGACTGATCAAAGGCATTTGATCTGCCAATGCTCTCGACTCCCTGAGGTTCCACTTCCAAAGGAACGGACCCCAACAGTCTGATTGGTGTGGGCCTATGTAGGTGTTGTGACAGAATCCTGTTCCATTTCGTTGTGGGACTGGGAGCCTAATGAAGTCACAGGTTCAGGGCACCTGGGTGGCTGAGTTGGTTGTCTGACTTTGTCTCAGGCCATGATTCCAGGGTCCTGGGATGGAGCCCCTCATTGGACTCCCTGCCCAGCAGGTAGTCTTCTTGTCCCTCTGCTCTTACCCCATCTTGAGCTTTCTCTCTCTGTGTCTCTCTTTCAATAAAGAAAACATTAAAAATGAAAAAAATCCCTGGTTCACATGAAGTTAAACGCTATTCATTTCCCAAGGATTAGAATTAAGAATGGGGCATTGAAAAGAAAACATGAAATCAAGGAGTTCAGACCCTTAGATGGGCCACTTCCCCCATTCCACCAAGAGAAGTGATGTTTTTCCAAGGGATCTTATAGCTGAGAATAGCTTCCTCAGTTTTCAGTGGGGAAATGGAGAGTTTGGAGTGGAAAGATACTTGCTTTTCCATTTTCAACACTGAGTGTCCCATGGAGTATTGCCATAGCTTAGATTCTTGGGTAAATCGCGGGCAGTCCTGTCCCTGGTTTTGCTGCCAGAGTGCATTGTGAGAGAATTCACAAGCATCTCTCTGGTAAGTCATTCAAGGCAACTTCACCTGGCTTTCCTAAGGGCACCACTCTGGGGGTGGGTAGGCAGGAGAGTACCCCGGCCTTCTCTTGAGGCCCGTTGGCATGAATGATATTTCTCCAACCCTTCACTTTCAATCTGGGTGTATCCTTATGTTCGAAATGGGTCTCCTGTAGACAACATATGGATGGGTCCTGTCGTTTTAACCAATTGGCAACCCAGTGTCATTTTATGGGCACATTTAGGCCATTCACATTGAGAGTGATTATTGATAGATACGTTTTTATTGACATCGTGTTACCTTTGAAATCTTTCTTTCTGTGCATTGTCTCTATATTTCTGTGATGATATGATATTCTTGGTGTTTTTCCTCTTTTATAGAACCCCCATTAATATTTCCTGCAATGTCGGCTTGGTGTTTGCAAACTCTTTTAAGCCTTGCCGGTCTTGGAAGCTCTTTATATCTCCTTCCATTTTGAATTTCAGTCTTGCTGGATAAAGTATTCTGGGGTGCATGTTCTTCTCATTTAGTGCCCTGAATATATCTTGCCAGCCCATTCTGGCTTGCCAGGTTGCTGTGGACAGGTCTGACGTTATTCTGAAGGGCTTTCCTCTGTACGTAAGGAGCTTCTTTGTCCTAGATGCCTTCCAGGGAGTTTCTCTGGAATTATAATTCCTCATTCGTACTATCAGGTGTCTCGAGGTGTTTTGACAATCTAAAATCTGGGGCGGGGGGTCCGTTCTGCCCCTAGTACATGAACACTATTTCCATTTGCGATATTTGGAAAATTTTCATGAAGAACGTGTTCGACAATATCTTCTAGACTTCTTTCTTTCTCCTCCCCTTCAGGTATTCCAATAATTCTGATGTTGGAATGTTTCATGGCATCATTTAATTCCCTGATTCTGTTTTCATGGCTCTTAAGCTGTTTGTTCCAGGCTTCCTCCTGATCCTTTCTCTCTATCTGTTTGTCCTCTAGATCATTCATTCTATCTTCTGTCTCAGTTACCCCAGCTTTTAGAGAATTTAGAATAGATTGGAACTCATTGAGAGCCTTGTGAACATCATCCCTGGTGGCTTTCAATTCTAACCTAATATTGTGAACATCATCCCTAGTGGCTTTCATTTCTGCCCTAATCAATTCCGTTTGGTCATCCATGGCTTTCTCCAACCTAGCTATCGCCTGGATAATTGTTAGCCTGAATTCCCTTTGCGACATAATATCTATGTCGGTAGCCATTAGCTCTGTTGCAGAGGGCCCATACCCTGAAGTTTTCTTCTGCTGGGCATTCCTCCTCCTAGTCTTTTTGCTGAGAGATGGCTGAATGGTTGTAGCTGGATGTATCGACCTTGGTGCAGTGAAGGTGCACCCTGGAATGCTTCTGAGCAATCAAGAATCCACACCCAAATAAAAGAAAATAATAAAGAGAGAAAGCAGAAAGAGAGAGAGAGAGAGAGAGAGAAAGAGAGAGAGAGACAGGAAAACGAAACAAGGATAAAAGAGAAGGCTCAGCCTAAATGGGCCCCAAGGAAAATTTTTTGAAGTATGCAAACAAATACAGACAAAGAAAAAAGACTGATAAAAGTATACGACAAGAGAAGAAAAAAATATGTACATATATATGTAGAAGCAAAACAGAGAAACAGACAACAACAACAAAAAAGAACCTCGTCAAAAAGAACCCTAAGTATAAGATTTATATACTACCAGGACAAACACAAATATACAAAAATACTGGTAGGAGAAAAAGATGGGAGAGTGTTTGTAAATTCTCAGTGTGGGCGAGGAAGGTTATTTTGATTCTTCCTGGATGCATCTTGATATCTTTTTTAAAGTACACAACTTTCCTAAGATAACGGGGGATTAAAAATTGCTTTACCTATAGGGGTAGCATTGATTGGGGAAAGGGGATTACCTTGAAGTTTAACTCTATATGAATATTAGAAAATAAAAGTAAAGAAAAGAATGATCTAAACTAAACTAAAGTTAAATTTTAAAAATAATTAAAAAAATAGAAAAGCAAAAGAAGAATATGGGTATATGTATCAAAAATTTCAGGTTAAAAGGTTATTATGGAATTTGATGTACTGGACATCTCAATGTGATGGTAAATAGGCTAAAAAAAACTGTATAAAAATAAAAAAAGATTTAAAAATTTAAAAAAATGAACCAGAATAGTGGGAACGAATTAAAAATTAAACATTGTAACTATGAAGTAGTAGTGATTGTTGTCTTTTTGGCTGGTTGGCTTTCTGGGGGAGGGGCCTGCCGCGTGGGTTTTCAGGCAGTGTTTCCTGAGTTAAGTCCTCCCGCCCCCCTGCAGGGGGTGGGCTCTGAGGAAACCGGGCCTTCAGGCTTTTGTTCCTTGGAGGTTTTATTTCTGTTCGTTTATTTTTTCTCCCCTTGGCAGCTCCCTATGGTTCTTGGAGGTTTAGAGGAAAGCAAACTGCACCCAGATCTCCCTCCCAGAGAGAAGCCCCAGTCCGTCCCCCTCTGGGTGCTGCAGAGCAGGTTCCCAGCCGCGATCTCTGGGGAAACCTGTGTGTCTTGATTGTATTCAAATCCACAACAGCGGGAGCTGTCTGGGCAGCTCCAGACCGCCAGAGAGGTTCCCAGCAGCGGTCGCACACTGAGATTTTCCCGCTGGCCCAAGCTGGGAGTGCTCAGATTTTCCGGGTCCGAGAGCACCAGGGGGCTGGTGCCACTGCACGCCTGTCTCAGGGGAGGGGGTGGAGCGTGTCTCAGGCTCTGCTAGTGTGGCGGGGCACAAGTGTAAGGACTGCAAAAAGGCTATTTCTACCCCGTGAGGGTCCCAGCCCCTGCTGTATGCCAAGCGCCCTTAGGAGGCCTCCTCACAGCTCAGGGACCAAGACCTGGTTTCTCCGCTGCACTCTCTCTGGCTCAGCACCAGGGGTGTCTTTCCTCTGTAGGGGACTTAAGCCCCTGTTGCGAACCGTTCCAATTCCCACAAATTTCCCCTGCAATTCTTTGCTCTTTTTGAGTGCTTTCTATCAGACATCAAGTTAATGCTGGTCCCCAGTCGTAGGGCACTCTCATATTGGAGTATGACTTTCCAGTGGGTCTCTGCTGGTGGCTCCCTCCCCGTTTTGTTTATCTTCTGATAACAGTCCGGCGTTCCCACTCCGCTTTACCTGCCCACTGGCGAAATCTGCACCCGTAGAGATCCGGACGTCTAGAATGCTGATCTCAGGCTGATTTCATGGGTGATCGGAGTTCCTTGGTAGGTAATCAGCTCACTTGAGGTGATAGGTTGAACCAGCGCCTCCTCCTACTTCCCTGCCATCTTGTCCACCCCACCCAGATCAATTAGATTTTAAGCCAAAGACTATAATAAGAGATGAGGAAGGACACTATATCATACTCAAAGGGTCTGTCCAACAAGAAGATCTAACAGTTATAAATGTCTATGCCCCTAACATGGGAGCACCCAACTACATAAACCAATTAATAACAAAATCAATGAAACTGTTACGCTGAAAGAAATAAAAATAAATAAATAATAAAATAAAAAAAATCAAACACATTGACAAGAATACAATAATATTAGGGGACGTTAACACTCCCCTCCCTGTAATGGACAGATCATCCAAGCAAAAGATCAACAAGGAAATAAACGCCTTAAATGACACACTGGCCCAGATGGATATCACAGATATATTCAGAACATTCCATCCCAAAGCAACAAAATACACATTCTTCTCTAGTGCACATGGAACGTTGTCCAGAATAGATCACATCCTGGGTCATAAATCAGGTCTCAACCGGTATCAAAAGATTGGGATCATGCCCTGCATACTTTCAGGCCACAATGCTCTGAAGCTAGAACTCTGCTAGAACTCAATCACAAGAGGAAATTTGGAAAGAATCCAAATACATGGACACTAAACAGCATCCTTCTAAAGAACGAATGGGTCAACCGGGAAATTAAAGAAGAATTGAAAAAATTCATGGAAACAAATGATAATGAAAACACAATGGTTCAAAATCTGTGGGACACAGCAAAGGCAGTCCTGAGAGGAAAATATATAGCGGTACAAGCCTTTCTCAAGAAAGAAGAAAGGTCTCAAGTACAGAACCTAAGGCTACACCTAAGGGAGCTGGAGAAAGAACAACAAAGAAAGCCTCAACCCAGCAGGAGAAGAGAAAGCATAAAGATCATAGCAGAAATCAATTAAGTAGAAACCAAAAAGACAATAGAGCAAATCGACGAAACTAGGAGCTGGATCTTTGAAAGAATTACTAAGATTGATAAATCCCTGGCGAGACTTATCAAAAAGAAAAGAGAAAGGACCCAAATAAATGAAATCATGAGTGAAGGAGGAGAGATCACAACGAACACCAAAGTAATACAAACAATTATAAGAACATACTATGAGCAACTCTACGCCAACAAATTTGACAATCTGGAAGAAATGGATGCATTCCTAGAGACATATAAACTACCACAACTGAACCAGGAAGAAACAGAAAACCTTAAGAGACCCGTAACCAGTGAGGAGATTGAAACAGTCATCATCAATCTCCAAACAAACAAGAGCCCAGGGCCAGATGGCTTCCCAGGGGAATTCTACCAAACACTTAAAGAAAAATTAATTCCTATACTCCTGAAACTGTTCCAAAAAATAGAAATGGAACGAAAACTTCCAAACTCATTTTATGAGGCCACCTTCACCTTGATCCCAAAACCACACAAGGACCCCATCAAAAAACAGAATTACACACCACTATCCTTGATGAACACAGATGCAAAAATTCTCACCAAAATACTAGCCAATAGGATCCAACAGTACATTAAAAGGATTATTCACCACGACCAAGTGGGATTTATTCCAGGGCTGCAAGGTTGGTTCAACAAATGCAAATCAATCAATGCGATACAATACATTATTACCCACCCAAGAGGCAAAGAGTCTATACTCAGAAAACTATAAGCAACTCTACCATAAAGTACTCATGAAAGAAATTGAGGAAGACACAAAGAAATGGAAAAATGTTCCATGCTCCTGGATTGGAAGAACCAATATTGTGAAATAGGCAGAAAAACAACTAGACGATTTCCTTATAGTGCACACAATAATAGACTCAAAATGGATGAAGGACCTCAGTGTGAGAAAGGAAGTCATCAAAGTCCTTGAGGAGAACACAGGTGGCAACCTCTTTGACCTCAGCCGCAGCAACTTCTTCCTAGGTACATCGCCAAAGGCAAGGGAAGTAAGGGCAAAAGTGAACTATTGGGACTTCATCAAGATCAAAAGCTTTTGCACAGCCAAGGAAACAGTTAACAAAAACCAAAGACAACTGACAGAATGGGAGAAGATATTTGCAAATGACATATTGGATAAAGGGCTAGTATCCAAAATCGATAAAGAGCTTAGCAAACTCAACACCCAGGATCAAATAATCCAATCAGAAATGGGCAGAGGACATGAACAGACATTTCTGCAAAGAAGACGTCCAGATGACCAACAGAATCATGAAAAACTACTCTACATCAACCGGCATCAAGGAAATACAAATCAAAACCACAATGAGATACCACCTCACACCAGACAGAAAGGCTAAAATTAACAAGTCAGGAAATGACAGATGCTGGCGTGGATTCGGAGAAAGGGGAACCCTCTTACACTGTTGGTGGGAATGCGAGCTGGTGCAAGCACTCTGGAAAACAGCATGGAGGTTCCTCAAAAAGTTGAAAGTAGAGCTACCCTGTGACCCAGCAATTGCACTACTGGGTATTTACCGTTATGATACAAAGGTAGTGATCCGAAGGGGCACGTGCACCCGAATGTTTATAGCAGCAATGTCCACAATAGCCAAACTATGGAAAAATCCTAGATGTCCATCAACAGACGAATTCATAAAGAAGAGGTGGTACATATATACAATGGAACACTATTCAGCCATGGAAAGAAATGAAATCTTGCCATTTACGATGATGTGGTTGGAACTAGAGGGTATTATGCTTAGAAAATAAGTCAATCGGAGAAAGACAACTGTCATATGATGTCCCTGATATGAGGAAGTGGAGTGCAATGTGGGGGGTTAGGGGGTAGGAAAAGAATAAATGAAACAAGATGGGATCAGGAGGGAGACAAACCCTAAGAGACTCTTAAATCTCACAAAACAAACTAAGGGTTGCTGGGGGAAGGTGGGTCGGGAGAGGGTGGTGGTTTAATTGACATTGGGGAGAGTATGTGCTATGGTGAGTGTGGCGAAATGTGTAAACCTGGCGATTCAGAGACCTGTACCCCTGGGTCTAATAATACATTATATGTTTATTAAAAAAAATAAAATATTTAAAAAAAAAAGAATCATGAAGGAGGAGATAAAAAGACTTAGAGCTAAACGGGTCCACATGGGGACTGGCCAGCACCCACGATTTGGGTCCCAACACAAATGGCCAAAGAAGCCAGTTCAAAAAAGGCATGTCACAAAGGATGCCATTGCTCTTAATATCCAAGCGCAGGAAACATCCTAAGGTCACAAAGGAGAAGTTGGAGGGCAGCAGGTACATTGAAGGGACCCTGGAAATGTGTCCTGGATCTAGAGTTTCAGTAGGGAAAGTGAGATGCTTGGACATGGAGGACAGTGATGGGTCCACAACAGTGTGAATGTACTTGATGCCAGGAGATAAGATGCCTCATAGGATCTGAACAGGAAATTTTAGTTGAGGAGAGGAACAGGCATCCAGGGGCATGTAGGTGCTCATTCACTTAAGCACTGAACTCTTGATTTCAGCTCAGGCCATGGTCAAGCACTGATCCGGAGCTGCACTGGACCTAGAGACTTTCTAAGACTTTCTCTCTGCCTCTGTCCCTCCTCCCCCAAAACCTTCTTCCATTTGAACTCCCGCTCGCTCTCTCTCTGGCTCTAAAAAGGAAAAGAAAAGAAAAGTAAAGAAAAGTAAAGAAAAGAAAAGAAAAGAAAAGAAAAGAAAAGAAAAGAAAAGAAAAGAAAAGAAAAAGAGAAAAAGATGGGGTCCATGATCAAAGGAACGAGACTGATGCAAAGTGAAGGTTAAGCAAAGCTTTATTTTGACACCAGGCATCAGAAATCAGACTGACCCGTCAGGGCCACCTCGGAAGAGAGCGATCCCTCCCCGATCTCACAAGCTAGTTTTAGAGGTCATAACCGCAGACCTCAAGGTATGTGGCTTCTATTGTTAGGGCGTTTATTCTGGAATCGATTTCCGGAATCGATATGGAACCGATACCAGGAATTGCTGGGGCATTGAATCCCAGGATGAAGTCCGTGGATGTAAACAACAATATGGCTACCTATGCAAAATGGAGTCGCTCTGGCTAAGGAGGCCCTAATCGTTAAACAGGACATTAAATCGGCCCTAACAGAAAAGAAGAGAAACAGGCATGCACTCAAAGCTTTGTTATTTGTATGAAATGTATGTATTTTGAAAAGCATATCCGCACATACATATGGTATATAAGGCATGAAAATGTTGGACAGGAAGGGATACTTCCCTGGGTCTCGCCGACTGACAAGAAAGGGGATTGGATTGGTGTGTTTCAAGTGCCTGAAAGGTCACGTGACATTGGGCCAGTAGAAAAGTCAGGGAGGGAGGGAAGTGGCCCTTTTTGACGATTCCTCGGGCACACTGGACACAGAGGCTCCTCCAGGAGAGTCCCTCTGCAACCTTTTCAGCCTCCCCATTGGGTTAAGCACACTTTCTTTGGAAAGTATATTCTGAGAAGAGGGACTGGTCAAAAGCAGTCCTTGTGACTCCCTGAGGTTGTCCTTCTAAGGGAAATTTGCCCCACAGTCTGATGGGTGTGGGATTGTGGGAGTGCTGTGACAAAGTCCTGCTCCATTTGGCTCTGGGCACTGAAAGCCTGAAGAAGGAACTTGTTCCCAAGATGTGGAAAGATCCTCATTTCCAATGGATTAGAAGTTAGTTAAGAAAGGGACTCTGAGAAGGGAACATTAAAGAAGAGATTACAGGGGCACTGGGGCGCTCCGTCATTAAGCTTCTACCTTCGGCTCAGGTCATGATTCCAGGGTTCTGGGGTCGAGCCTTGCATCAGGCTGTCTTCTTCTCCCTCTCTCTCTGCTTGTGTTCCCTCTCTCGCTGTGTTTCTCTCTGCCAAATAAGTAAATAAAATCCTAAAAAAAAAAAGTAGAAGAGATTACAGAAACCCAGATAGGCAGCTTCTAATCTAGTAGAGGATAAAGTAGGTTTTGTAAAATGACTTTGAAGTTGAAAATGTGTTCCTGGTGCATCAAATGGGAAATTCAGATTTAGAAAGGAAAGCATAGGCTCTTTCCCATTTTCAGCTCTGTGTAGCCCATGTCGTATTGCCATAGCATGGATTCTTGTGTGTTCACTGGGCTGCAGGTGGTGCCACTGGGTATGAGTTGAAGCCAGTTGGAGCATGAGAGGATACAGAAGGCATGTGAGTCTGGGTGGGGCAGGGCTAAAGATGAAGAAGGGCATCTGGGTGGGGCAGTGGCAGGGGTCCCATGAGACTGGGTGTGGCCAGGAGGAGGCTGGAGGAAGCTCTGGTAGGACTGGAAGGTACCAGGCTGGGACTGGACCATGGCCTTAGAAAGGTCCATTGAAAATCCATTCTCTGTGCAAGACACAGCAATCTTAAGGAAGGGATCCATGATCAAAGGAGCGAGACAGATATCAAGGGAAGGTTAAGCAAAGTTTTCTTTTGCATCAAGCATCGAGAATCAAACCGACCCATCAGAGCCGTCTCTTATGGAGAGAGCGACTTCTACCCAGCTGCACAGACTAACTTTTATAGAGCACAGGTGGCCAAGGAGATGTAACACACACAGAAAGTTGCGTAGTCATGTTAGGCCTCACGCATGTGGCCAATTGAATTACAATTTACCCTATAGTAGCTGTTTGAACTAGTCTATCATTCTGGTCAGAATTGGAGCCCAAGTTTGGTGGTCAAAGGGCAGGGTTTACATTCTTTGGTAGTTACGGAGGTTGAGTTTCAGTTGAGGGCTGCTTATTGATGTTCCTGGAACTCTAGTTCCGTTTGTTGATGGGTGTTAAGGGCCTGAAGGGTCATGTGACCTCGGGGCTATAGGAAAGTCAGGGAGGGAAGGAAGTGGCCCTTTCTCACCATTCCTTTGGCATATCAGACACGTAGTCTCCTCCCGTGGAGTCTGTCCAGTACCTTCCCGAGCCTCTCCTGAGAGACAGGAGGAGCACTATTGCATTTCAGGTGGGTGTTTGGACAACTGGGTCCTTATCTTAGCTGCTAGAGAAATAGGACAGTGAGGAAATTATAGGGCGATGTGCCTTTTCTCAATGAGCTAAAGACTGGTGCCTGTGAAAGATATTCTGAGAAGAGATACTATTCAAAGGCATGACTGCCAATGCTCTCGACTTCCTTCGAAAGGAACTGACCTCAACAGTCTGATTGGTGTGGGGCCATGGAGGTGTTGTGACAGAATCCTGGTCCATTTTGCTGTGGGACTGGGAGCCTAAAGAAGTCACAGGTTCAGGGCACTTGGGTGGCTGAGTTGGTTGTCTGACTTTGTCTCAGGTCATAATTCCAGGGTCCTGGGATGGAGCCCCTCATTGGGCTCCCTGCCCAGCAGGTAGTCTGCTTGTCTTTCTGCTCTTACCCCATCTTGAGCTTTCTCTCTCTGTCTCTCTCTCAAGGAAGAAAATATTAAAATTGAAAAAAAATCCCTGGTTCACATTAAGTTAAACGATATTCATTTCCCAAAGATTAGACGAGAATTAAGAATGGGGCACTGAAAAGAAAAAATGAAATCAAAGAGTTCAGACCCTTAGATGGGCCACTTCCCTCATTCCATCAAGAGAAGTGATGTTTTTCCAAGGGATCGTATAGTTGAGAATAGCTTCCTCAGGTGTTAGTGGGGAAATGGAGAGTTTGGAGTGGAAAGATTCTTGCTTTTCCATTTTCAACACTGAGTGTCCCATGGAGTATTGCTATAGCTTAGATTCTTGAGTAAATCGTGAGCAGTCCTGTCCCTGGTTTTGCTGCCAGAGTGCATTGTGAGAGAATTCACAAGCATCTCTCTGGTAAGTCATTCAAGGCAACTTCACCTGGCTTTCCTAAGGGCAGCACCCTGGGGGTGGGTTGGCATGAGAGTATGGAGGACAGGAAGGGACGAGGGGTCATAGTTTGATAGCTATCTTTGATCTGGTGGTCCTGAGGCCCCCTCATACCTACTTGGAGAAGAAGGGACAGGGAGAAAGCTTGCATCTGTTTGAATATGACTGTCCTTTTTTTTTTTTTTTTTTTTTTTGACTCAGGAAATCCAGACACCCATCCCCGAGGCAGGCCGGCCAACTGCCATGTCCCTCAAGGAAGTAGGACAGGGAGCAGGCAGTCACACCCAGCTTGAGCCCTACAGATCCTTGAAAGCCCAGAAAGGGAAGCAGCAAGCAAGGGCAACCTTAGAACCCAGGGCTCCTGGGCCAAACGAGGAGGATCCCAGGGTAAGTGGAGGCCAGCATGTGCTGTGAGCAGGGGGTCTGTCATGACTCTGGAGACAGGCTTGGCACATGGGGAGCTCTGCGTCCATAAGTCAGTCATCCTTTCCTGGGCTCGGACCACCTGCCCTGGAATCTGGTAACCAGACATAGTGGGGCATTCAGACACAGCGAGGGTCAACCTCAGGAGTGTGAAGGCTCCGGTCCAGGCTGGCGTTTGTCCACGTCTCTCCAGCGAGCTCCTTCAGTTTAGCCTGACGATTGCACTTCGACCCCTGTGTCCCTCCTGGAGAGGCCGGGGAATCATCCCATGGTGTTCAGGGGGCCGGCACCTCACAAGGCGAGGGGATTCCCCCTGTCACAAACCACTGATCCTTCTTTCGTCCTCCCCAGGAGAAGTGCAGGGACTGTGGAGCTTCTGGGAACAAGGCATTCAGCAGCAGGTGCCCCAAGAAGCACTGGGACAGGGCCCTTGACTTGCAGGCCTTGGGCTCCAGGAAGCTGAAGGAGAACTTAGAACCACAGAGTCATCAGGACCAGCAGAATCCTGGGCCCTAGAAGCAGGCTGAGAGGGAGAAGGGAGAGGGACCAAGGTGAGGAGTGGGGCTCGCTGCTGTCCCCAATCCCAGGGCTGACGTCTGAGGACACTGTGTCTCTGTCCCTGGACACCATGTGCTATGCTGTCCTCAGGCACAGACGGGTGTGGGGAGGCCGGAAAAGGAGCTCTCCATCCTCCAGGGGTCCACACTTAGGCTACTGAGCTGCCCTTGCTGAATCAGCGAGAGAGTGTGTGTGGTGGGGTGGGTGTCCCCTTACCAGGGGACATATGGGAACCTGGCTCATGCCAAGCAGACCTGCCAGAGACCTCTTATGCTAGTAGTTCCTAGCCAAACCTGGAGGGCTCCCTGGAGTAGGTGGATGAATGGAAGTGAGGAAATGGATGCTGCTGTCTGAGGCATCAGGCTCGTGTCCCAGTTTGAAGACATGAAACTGAGTTCCTTCCACTTCCCATCCTTTGTTGTGCAGGCAAGAAGCCCGGCAGAGGGAGGCCCTGCTCCAGAGATTCCCCAGGCGACCGCAAGGGCCGCAGAAGCAAACCTGGAAGGATTGCACAGAATCCTGCAGCTACGTGAGGGTGAGTGTCCCCTGTTTCCTGGCTCCTGTTCTCTCTGGGGGACCCTGATGGGCTGCCGTTGCCTTCCTGGGTGAGCATTGGACCAAATTCCGTTCTGAGAAGTGTGAGTTCAGGGGGGCATCCTGCTCCCCCATTTTCCCTTGCTGTCCATCATGGTGCCTTGTTCCTGGGATGTGTGTGCACAGTGGGCTGGGTGTGATGGGAAAGCACTGGAGGACACTCTTCTCGCATGCACAACCCTCGATGGAAGAACAGGGTATTTTCCTTAGGGAAACATTCTCCCACTTTGCCCATAAAATCTCAGTAGTCTCTGAAGTGATTCCACAGCGGAAGGATTCCTGGCACAGTGCACGGTTTTCTGGAGGAACCATAGATGATTTTGCCGAAGCTTTCTCTGTTCCTCCCCAATAGAAAAAGGGTATCCAGGATGCCTGGGTGGCTCAGTTGGTTAATCAGCTGCCTTCAGCTCAGGTCATGATCCCAGCGTCCTGGGATTGAGTCCCACATCGGGATCCTTGCTCGGCGGGGAGCCTGCTTCTCCCTCTTTCTGCCTGCCTCTCTGTCTGCCTGTGCTCGCTCTCTCTCTCCCTCTCTCTCAGACAAATAAATTAAAAAGAAAAAGGGTATCCAGGAGATACTGTCAAGTATTTTATTTATTCCTGGCCACCCCTGAGCTGTGGTCCCACCTCCTATGTAGACGGAACCCATTTCTGTCTTCCACTGCTGAGCTGAACATACGAAGGTCTTGGGGTTTTGTGAGTTTCTTGGTTTTCCTTCATGGCAATGTTGCCTTGGTGGTGAGGAAAAAGTAATGTGCATTTCTACTTGTTCCTTTTCCCACAGCGTCCACACAGGCTGGTGCCCGTCCTCACCACCTAGAAGGTCTCTGTCCTGGAGCCTCCACTCTCATGGATGCCACCTACCCAAACCCCTGACATGAGAGCCGGGTACCACTCAATGTCTCCTCTCAGAAGCCCTTCAGCGAGCGTCTTCCCCCCCTGGTGCACGACATGAGGCACAGCGAGTGGTGACCCCTCACAGAGCCCTGGCATGCCACCCTGATGCCAGGGAGGGTGGCCTCGTTGTCCATTGGGCAGGAAACAACCCCCGGAGAGATTCTCTTGACGTTCCACAGGCTGTGGCCAAGGTAGATGGCATTCACCATGGCCAGGCACCAGACAATGGTCCGAGGAGAATGCACGTCCAAGTCCTGCTGTGGGCTGTTCTCTTCTCTCTAATAGCCTCTGGTGACTTTCTGCTTCCCTTGTGTCAACGAACCAAACAAAACCCACCTTCCCAAATGTCAATCCAGTCTGGTCCAGTTATATGGACTAAGAAACAGTTAAACGTTCGACACACTGGTATGGGTTTTGGGAATACTAGCAGGATGCCCTCACAGGGAGTCATCCTGGAGTCATTTTGGTGGCAGGGATAATAGGATTGTTATTAATGCAATTGAATGGCAGTGTATCCTTTTTTGATATTTAATAAAATTTTTGCCTATATGACATCATGTGCATGGGTTTTGTTTCTCAGCATTGTAGATCCTTTAAATATATATTTTATTGCTTTACAGATTAATTATCTGAGAGGAGAATAATAGGATCTAGAAGTTCTTAGACACTCAGAATCTCAGGCATAACCAGGTCTTGTGCCTGAATACATGCATATTAAAAATAGTCCCTTGAACACCCTGTATGCCTCACTGTGTAAGGCATGCAGCTTGAATTTCACACTGTCCCATATTGGGATTCGTTGTCAAGTTTTAATATATCTGTATGCTGGAATTGTACTTGAAGAAATGGACATTTTGCTGCCTTTCTGAGACATGAGCATCTGGATGTACTGCCCTGCAGGTGACTTTGTAAAGCAGCAGTGTTTGACGGTCTGGACAAGTGGTGATCAAAATAATGACCTTAGACACAAGTTATGGTTCCTTTCTCACCCAGGTAATACCCAAAGTGCATAGAGAGAATTTCTTAAGAAGAGCAAATGAGTGCTCCTTCCTCCCTACAGAGCATCTGTTTGGGGAATACTTCCTTCTCTTCTGGATATCCCTGGAGTTGGAGTGCAGGGGGTACTTGTTGAGCACACAAGGTCATTAAAAGTAAGAGAGAAGAACAGAAGCCGTGCTGTGGGAAACCCACACACCCTCTGTAATTCCCATTCATGCATTCTTTGTATGGGAGGCTGCTCCCTTCTCCCCTAGTTTCCTGAAGGTTTTCTTGCCCACTGCCCCATTAGTGTCTTATGCCTTCTGACAAAAATACAGTAAAAGTGTTCTTTATGTAATATTGATTTTATATGTTATTTTGTCACTGTTTATTTTTTATTTTATTTTTCTTGTTTTATGCCTCTGTTTTACAACGTTAACCTCACTGACATTTTATAATGTACTTATTCTATATTTATAATGTATTGATTATTAACCATAATCAATTTTGTAAGTTTCCTCAACGGGATTGATATATACACAATGCCTAATATCTTCTGTAAGACACTATGAAAGATCAACCATTATGACAAAGATATTTTGAGTTTATGATCCTCATAGAAACTGTGTTAGACAGTATTAATACCTTACTTGAAATCATACACTAGAGAAGGAAGCATTAAGGAGAGCAAGAAATCTCATTGCACTCCTAATTTCTCTCAAACTTGGGGAGTCATATTTGGAATGATGAAATTGGATGTAGCAAACTCTTCTTGCTTGCATTTTATGAAGACAAAATGATGCATTATCTGATAACTGAAACTTTTGTTTTTTGAAACAAGGATGTTCTAGCATAGCTGGTCATTTTGTTATCCTGAGTAATCCACTCACAGGCTAAAGAAACTAATCTCACATCAAAAACTTATGAAGTACTCAGACACCTGGGTGGCTAAGTGGGTTAAAGCCTCTACCTTCCACGCAGGTCATGATTTCAGGGTCCTGGGATCAAGCTCCGCATCAGGCTCTCTGCTCAGCAGGGAGCCTGCTTCCCCCTCTCTCTCTCTCTGCCTGCCTCTCTGACTGATTGAGATCTCTGTCTGTCAAATAAATAAATAAAATCTTAAAAAAAAATCTTAGGAAGTACTATATGCTGACTAACTGAACATAATTAAAAAAAAGAAAGAAACTAACCTCTTGTCTTTTTTTAAATGTAAATGAAATATGTTATTGGCTACAAAATTGGTGGAGTAGGAAAAAATTCTGGAAAATCATTTGTCTTTCTTTTTTTTTAAAAAAGATTTTATTTATTTATTTGACAGAGATCACAACTAGGCAGAGAGGCAGGCAGATAGAGAGTGGGAAGCAGGCTCCCCACTGAGCAGAGAGCCTGATGCGGAGCTTGATCCCAGGACCCTGGGATCATGTCCCGAGCCAAAGGCAGAGGTTTTAGCCCACTGAGCCACCCAGGCGCCCCTTGTCTTTCTGACATAACACGTACACACTGGGTCTTATACTGAACAGATGAATCATTGAACATTTTATAAAAAATGTATGATGTACTATACATTGGCTAATTAAATTTAAATAAATTTAAAAAAAAACAACAAACAAGCACTTACATTGGTTAATGTATATGTATATGTATATGTTGGTGTGCGTGTGCACACACATGCCACTTTTCCAGGGAGGAGGGTCTACCTGGAATAAATTAGGGTCAGGAACCATGCCTATCCCCTCCCACCTGACCTCTGAAACTCCAACTACAGTGAACATCAAGGTTTACAGCATTTTCTCAACCTTGACTGCCTTGTCACTCTTCCTGCCATCATCTCTACCTTACAACATTCATGTCTGGACTCCAGCTGTGGTTCTGAGTCTGGGGCTGTTGATTTGTTCCTGAATGGGTCCCTCTCTACCCTGTAAGGGTGTCAGTAGTTCTGGCCTACAGCCATTTCTTAAAACTATTCATCCTCCACACCCTGGGGTCTATGAACTGCAGATCAAAGAAGACTGACCCCATACACAAAATTCCAAATTAGGTTACTATCTATGTTAGACACTTACCTTATTAAGTCATGTGACATTTATAAAAGTCCTGATGGGGGGTGGGACTTCCTATGTTTCTCGGTTCCTTTGATTTCCCAGAAATGATGCTCTAGTCCAGGTAGTGTTGCTGACTGTGTCACATTAATGGGGCAGATAGTAGGCCAAGGGACAAGAGCTCATGAGTATAAAGGGACAGGCTCTGGCCCAGGACACATGCAGCCATGGTCTTTTCCGAGGTTATGGAAGACTTTGTGGATGTCCACCCTGGGGCTCCTTTACTTTCCTTTTGTCTTCTCATGGACATGGATGACTAACCAGGAGTTGGCCTGCACCTAAGGCATGATGTTCTAGGAGAGATGGAAGTCAAAAGATCTGTGCCAAATGTCATTTTCCAATGGATTTATTCACACTGAAAAACATTTTAAAACATGACAGGGATGTTTAACAGCTACAACGTACAATTCCAAAAGAACATTCCCAGTAATGGTTTCTCTAAAAATCCTTCTACAGTAAGTAACACTTCTTGTCTCAGAACACATTTCCTCATAGAAGACACTGATCCCATATGTCACTCCTTTACCTAGAATTTCCCAAAATTTGGTTATTGGGATGACAAATTCAGATGAATTTTATAGTTTCCTATTGACATGTTACTGTTTCCATTATTTCATTCAGGTTTAATAAAATTACTGAACTAAAAACCCGTCCTAGTCCAGTTTCAACAGTTCCATTCTAAATCAAACTTCTATGTATATAATTAACAGGAATGTATGTCTATCTGGCCATGATGTATGGGGCTCCTTCACGTGGGAGCCTTCACCTCCAAGTCACCTAGATGAAAGCCACATCCTACCTCCTATGGGAGCTTCTCACTCGCAGTCATTGGCTCAAGGTTGGTGAAAGAGCAGGAAGTTACTTAAGAAGAAATTCAATGGGACATAGGGAAAATACCCCTTGAACTCTCTTGAATTGTGAGGTCTCTGACCGGGAAAGTGGTTGTCTCAGAAGGGAGGAAGGAGGGAGTGTTTCTGAACCTGGAGCATACTGCCCATGGTGCAGGGCAGTAGACATCCCTGGAAGGGATGTGCTGGGAGAGGGCTGGATAGCGGGAAGTGGGGACAGTGGAGCCCTGGACGGTCAGCAGACGAATTCTCTGGTGGGGTGGGTGGAGGTCAATGCTCAGTCTCTGACCAGGGGTCCCCTGGGCACTTGGTATGTTTGTCATGAGGACAGACTGAAGAATTTGTGTAAGCTCCCAGACAGGGCCCTGAGGGCTTTCCGGGGAGTCTGGAAATGCAAACCCTGGATGGAGTTCTAGATAGACCTCATTTCTGGTGAAAGGATACAGGATTAGGATTCCAGGCTCCATTACGGATGGCGGGATGTGAGCTTGGCACTGATTTCACAATAGGGTACATTGCGACACCCATAAATTCCTGAAGTCTGTCTGCTGCCATGTGTAGCTGTAGTCCTCCATTTCACTGTCGTTTGCCATTTCTTTGTGTATAAGTACTGGGGTTGCATGGCGCATTTCATATATTTCCACACACATATCTACCTAGCCTCCACCCATGCAAATGTTTGGGCATATCTTCTCTAAATATAAAAAGAAAATAAGCAATGGGATGATTCGGCCATGACAGAAAAGCATGGTCACACGAACTCCAGGCCCTCGACACTTTTTCCACCATTATCTCTGACTGCTCACTCGTCAGGCTGTGAGGTGCTCCCGTGTCTCCTCAAGTTCGATGGAGCAGAGGGTTCAACCAGACGCAGTAATAAAGCCAAACCTCTCCAATAATATCCTCATAACGAGTTAGGCTTAATGCTCAGTATCCTCCCATTCATGCTTATTGCCATAACCCATGAATACTACCATATATGGTGTCTCCACAGGTGCAGAACACACACCCCTACACAACACAGCATACTTTCTGTACAGGACTGTGTCCAAGGTAGGTGAGTGAGTGAATGAGTGTGTGTATGTGTATGGGGGGGCATGTGCATCCAAGTTAGTAGTGAGACCCCCAGACTGCTTCCCTAGACCTCTGCGCCTTCCTGTTCTTCTTCATAGTAGCCCTGGGTCTCCATGCCAGACAAGGGACTTTTCCCACTTCCCCTGCCCTCTGATGAGCGATGTTCTTGGCTAAAGTGTTGAGCAGGTTGATGTTTCGTTCAGGATCATTCTTCATCATCTCGTATTTGGACTGGTGAATTATGACTGCATGCTCGGAAAGAGCAAATTCTACTTCCCTGACCTTGAATTCAGCCTTAGGTCGGCTGCGCTCTTGGAGGACTCTCCACTGGTCTAATGTGATTGGTGGCACTGGTGTCTCTTCCCCATCATCCTCCAATTCAGGAGCTTTGATGCTGGAGTCTGTTTCAGGCTCCCTTTGGAACCCAACCAAGCCAGTGGGGTCAGCCTCAGGGGACGTGGCTCCCTACCCTAGTGACTCCCTCATAAGTTCTCTTTCCAGGTCATTCTGCTGGATGTAAAAGAGGACATAGGCATGTTGGCTCAGTGCACAAGTCACATCACAGGCCGTGACCTTAGCATCACCCATTTTATACCACTGGCCATTTCCAGCTTTTATGAAACAGAAGTAATGTCCACTGTGACAACTCCACCCAGCATGGACCAGCACGGCATAGAGGACGTAAACCAGCGGTCCTCTCTGCTCACACAGGTAGGGTTGCATGTCAAGGGACTCAGGATACTGCACTTCCTTAGCCAGTTTGCTGCCTGTGAAATGGGAGAATCGTTTCAACACCAGGATAAGGACCTTCGAGGGAGTGTGCAAAGTCAACGTCTTCGAAGCAGGAACCTTACCTAGACAAGTACTGCAATGATAGGCATTTTTACCACCCAACTTTTCGAGTTTCACCAACTGCTCCAAAGCTTGGCTCAAAGTCAGAGCGACCACGATGTCCAGGCTAATGTCCAGGTATGGGTCCAAAGTGCTTGAGATGTCTTGGCAATGGAGACACTGGATTTGAGACCTCCAGTACCCCCCAAAGATTTGACGGATGAGGGTGGTGTCCTCAGACTGAGGGTCGGGAGACTTGTCCTCAGGCAAGCATGCTTGCTGCATTGCACCCAGAGTGAACACCAGAAACTCATGGGCGTCTTCCTGCTTGTGTGTGTGGAATGCAGAGAACAGTGCTGGCAGGGGACGGATCACATCTCCAGGATGGCCAAGGGCCGGAGTTACGTGAGTTTGCAGAGCACATAGCATGCAGAATGTCTGCTTCCCACAGGTTTTCCTGTGCTGCTGGGACAACCCAGATCTGGCAAGGGGCGGTGTGTATGTGAGACACTGCAGGACCGCATCCACATAGCAGGTGTTCCCCAGGTTCTGAAGCCCAGCCCCAACCGTAGAAGGTCCCTTCCAACTGACGAGTTTCTTTGTGGGAGCCAAACCATTAGTCAGGTAGCAGAGTCTGTGAGATGATGGGGATGGCTTCTCAGGCAGAAAGGGTCCGCCCTGGATTTTAGCACCACCTACATTTGACCAGCACGATTGGAGTTTTGGAAAGACCATGAACTGAGAGTCTTCTTGGCGGGAAAGAGCACCAGCCTCCATGTCCCCAAAAACAGTGTTCACGAGATCCACCACATAGAGCCTCTGGTTGCAGAGGGATGCTTCTCTCACTGAGCCACTCTCCAAATGACAGGTATGGCCATCTCCTCAGCCTTTTAAATCTCTCTCCACCAACATGATTAGATTAGGTCCAAGATTATCCAATCAATTGGCTGGAATAAGGGATTTAGGGTGTGGTCGATCTCCTTAGGCAGAGAAATGAGTCAGGCCAGCTCACCTCCTTCCCCTCCCTTCCACAAAGGACAGACACTCGTTTCAGCCCTTTCTCCACCTCCCTACCTTCCATCACACCCTTCTGGGAAGATTTTCTTGAGAGTTTCCAAGTTCAGAGGAAACCCTTTATGAATACATACTTTGCTTTCCCAGTAATATTAAGTGAGCTGAGAAGTGTGATACATTAGTTTTCTAAGGTA
>PISX010017353.1:0-43623 GCA_004024625.1 Mellivora capensis | reverse complement strand
TCTTACTATCAGGTGTCTCGAGGTGTTTCGAGAATCTAAAATCTTGGGGGGGGACCGTTCTGCCTCTAGTACATGAATGCTGTCTCCATTTGCGATATTTGGAAAATTTTCATGAAGAACGTGTTTGACAATATCTTCTAGACTTCTTTCTTTCTCTTCCCCTTCAGGTATTCCAATAATTCTGACGTTGGAACGTTTCGTGGCATCATTTATTTCCCTGATTCTGTTTTCGTGGCTTCTAAGCTGTTTGTTCCAGGCTTCCTCCTGATCCTTTCTCTCTATCTGTTTGTCCTCCAGATCACTAATTCTATCTTCTGTCTCAGTTACCCTAGCTTTTAGAGAATTTAGATTAGGTTGGAACTCATTGAGAGCCTTGTGAACATCATCCCTGGTGGCTTTCAGTTCTGCCCTAATATTGTGAACATCATCCCTGGTGGCTCTCAGTTCTGCCCTAATCAATTCCATTTGGTCGTCCATGGCTTTCTCCAACCTCGCTATTGCTTGGATAATTGTTAGCCTGAATTCCCTTTCCGACATAATGTCTATGTCGGTAGCCATTAGCTCTGTTGCAGAGGGCCCATCCTCTGAATTTTTCTTCTGTTGGGCATTCCTCCTCCTAGTCATTTTGGTGAGACTTGGCTGAATGGTTGTAGCTCTATGTATCGACCTTGGTGCAGTGATGGTGCACCCTGGAATGCTTCTGACCAATCAAGAGTCCCCACCCAAATGAAAGAAAAAAAGAAAGAGAGAAAGCAGAAAAAGAGAGAAAGAGAGAGAGAGAGACAGGAACAAGAAGGATAAAAGAGAAGGCTCAGCCCAAATGGGCCCCAAGGTAAGGTTTGTGAAGTATACAAACAAATACAGACAATCAAAAAAGACTGATAAAAGCATATGACAAGAGAAGAAAAAATATGTACATATATATGTAGAAGCAAAACAAAGAAACAAACAGACAAACAACAAAAAAAAAGAACCTCGTCAAAAAGAACCCTAAGTATAAGATTTATAGACTACCAGGAGAAACCCACGTATACAGAAATACTGGTAGGAGAAAAACATGGGAGAGTGGTTGTAAATTCTCAGTGTGGGTGAGGAAGGTTATTTTGTTTCTTCCTGGATGTATCTTGATATCTTTTTTAAAGGATACAACTTTCCTAAGATAACAGGGGATTAAAAATTGGTTTACCTTTAGGGGTAGCATTGATTGTGGAACGGGGATTACCTTGAATTTTAACTCTATATGAATATTAGCAAATAAAAGTAAAGAAAAGAATGATCTAAACTAAAGTGAACTTTTAAAAAAATATAAAAAAATAGAAAAGCAAAAGAAAAACTTGTCTATATGTATCAAAAAGTTCAGGTTAAAAGGTTATTATGGAATTTGATGTACTGGACATCTCACTGTGATGGTAAATAGGCTAAAAAAAATCTATATAAAAAATAAAAAAGATTTTAAAAAGGTTTAGAGGAAAGCAAACTGCACCCAGACCTCCCTCCCAGAGAGAAGCCCCAGTCCGTTCCCCTCTGGGTGCTGCAGAGCAGGTTCCCAGCCGCGATCTCTGGGGACACCTGTGAGTCCTGCTTGTACTCAAAACCACAAGCGGCAGCTGTCTGGGCAGCTCCAGACCCCCAGAGAGGTTCCAGGCAGGGAAGGCACACAGAGATTTTCCGGCTGGCCAGGTCTGGGAGCGCTCAGACTTTCTGGGTCCTAGAGAGCCCGGATGGCGCCCGCGCGCCTCTCTCAGGGGAGGGGGTGGAGCGCGTCTCAGGCTCTGCTAGCGCGGGGCGTGGCACGTGCGTGGGGACTGCAAAAGTCTGTTTCTGCTCCGGGAGGGTCCCAGCCCCTGCCACACGCCAAGCGCCCTTAGGAGGTCTCGCAGCTCAGAGACCAGGACCTGGTTTCTCTGCTGCACTCTCTCTGGCTCAGTGCCAGGGGTGTCTGCCCTCCGTGGGGGACTTAAGCCCCTGTCCCTAACAGTTCCATTTCCCACAATTTCACCCTGCAGTCTTTTCTCTTTTTGAGTGCTTTTTATCAGTCTTCAAGTTAATGCTGGTCCCCAGTCGTAGGGCACTCTCGTATTGGGGTATTACTTCCCAATGCGTCTCCTCTGGTGGCTCCCTCCCCCTTTTGTTTATCTTCCGATACCAGTCCGGTGTTCCCGCTCAGCTTTACCTGCCCACTGGCGTCTTCTGCCCCCGTAGAGATCCTGACGTGTAGAATTCTGATCTCAGGCTGATTTCATGAGTGATCGGAGTTCCTTGGTAGGTAATCAGCTCACTTTAGGGGACAGGTTGAACCAGAGCCTCCTCCTAGTTCCCCGCCATCTTGTCCCCCCGGCAAAGCCCAGCGCACTTCAGCTCCGCTTCCCACACCATCACCTCCGCTCCTGCGCCTCCGTGGGCCCCTCATCCATCAGTCTCCAATCCCTTTGTTAAACCCACGCCAGGGACGTCCCCCAGCCCCGCATCGCCCACGCGCGCGTGAAGCCGGGCACAACCGCACCCCGAGGTCCGAGTCCGCAAAAGCACGGCCCTAATTCTACATCTTGGGAGATGTGGTTTCTACCCTGAAGCTCTTCACTCCTGAGCTGTTTATGCCTGGAACTGGCACCTTCTCTCTTGTTCTTTCTCCAACATTGTGAAATGCCCAGATGTCCAGGCTTTTAGCCTGTTTTCTTGGAATTTGCTCCCTAATAATCTGATGGCAGACATACTTTATGATGCAGTGAAGAGCATGTCCTGTGAAGACCCAACACCGTTTTTTTGTGTTTTGTTTTTTTTGTTGTTGGTGGTGGTGGTTTTTTACTGTTTGCTTTTTAGAATTTGTCTTCACGGGCTGCAGTTCTTACTTTCTACTTTCCCATCAGATTTTGGTATTTTACCAAATGTGCTTTGGCTGCCAACTGGGGTCTTACTGGCCTAAGTTCACTTTTACTTTTCCCTGATCCCCCAGCATCCTTTTTAAAAAGTTTTTGTTCAAATTCCAGTTAGTTAACATACAGTGTAATATTAGTTCCAGATGTACAATATAGTGATTCAACATCTCCATACATCACCCAGTGCTCATCACAGCAAGTGCCTCCTTAATCCCCATCACTTATTTCCCCAACCCCCCACCCACCCCCTCTCTGGTAACCATCAGTTTGTTCTCCATAGTTAAGAATCTGTTTCTTGGTTTGCTTCTCTCTCCCTCCCCCCACCCTGCCACTTTTGCTCATTTGTTTTGTTTCTTAAATTCCACATGAGTGATCACACAGTATTTATTTTCTCTGACTGATTTATTTCATTCAACATAATAGTCTAGATCATCCATGTTGTTGCAAATGGCAAGATTTCATTCTTTTTATGGCAGAGTGATAATCCATTGTATATTTACATCACATCTTCCTTATGTATTCATCAGTCGATGGTTGGACACTTGGGCTGTTCCCATAATTTGGCTGTTGTAGATAACCCCCACCATCACTTTTTATTCTTGACTGTCAGCGGGCTCTGAATCTCAAATCGATATGCAGGTTAGGTCCAGACAGGCCCAGGCAGTGGAAGGAGCATAAGAGAGTGAGGGCTCCTGCAGAGCCTTCGCGTGACTTCCACCAATAGAGACGGACATGGTATAACATGGTGCCACATATCACTGTCAGGAAGCCTGTTACTAGTCTAGGGCATTCTCCAAAAAATGCCAGTGGAGACTGGGAGGAGGCTGTGTGGGGACATGATGAATGATAAAGTAGGGTCTCAGGAACTGCTGGCCGTGGCTCTGGCACTGGTTCTGGACTTCTGTTTCAGATGACCTCATCTTTTCATCCCGTTTCCTAGTCTGTCAAGTGAGGAAGGAGGTCAGTGCAGACAGACTTGAAGGTCTTTTCCATCCTCTGAAATGAAGCTAGGTAGCCCAGCCAGAAGTGACCAGGGCTTCTTGAGTCTGAGGATAAACTTTATTCTCTTAGTTATTGGACTCGGTTTTACCTCCAGCTGTCGAAGTCAGTTTTCACACTTCGCAAGCGGGAATGGGAGAGCTGAACCCTGTGGCCCACTCGCTGGGTGACCACAGCTGCAGAGGAGACAGTGAGGACTATAGATTGAAGACTTAGAGCAAGGAGACCTAAGAGTCTCCTTGAGACCTAACTTCATATGAACGCTGCCCTGCGTATGGCCTGCTATGCGGCCCTAACAGCCATGGCTCCCCAGTGAGATGGTATTGGCAGCTTCTGGCCACGGCTCCTTGCTGTTTGTATCCCCAGCTCCTAAACAGTGGACGAGCCTGGGAGGAAGAACTGGGAGCCTGGGAGGCAGGCAGCCTAGCAGGGCAGAGCACACCCTCAAACCATGTGTGGTATCTTCTCTGAGTCCTGCCATGGACGTGCTGTGTGGGTCTGGCCCTCCGTTACCAAAGTGGGGGCTGCTGCAGGGGTAAACCCATGTGCAGCACTGTGTCAGGGGCAACAAGCCCAATTCTAGTGGCGTGGGAGGCTCTACAAGCACAGCGATCAGGTGGTAATAACTAAGCCTCTGGGGCTGCCATAGAACCCTCAGTGCAGGCCCAGTTTGTGGGTGTGCTGACGATCATCAGAGCAGCTGCTGGGCAAGGGCGCGTTCGGACTTTGAGGTGCTTCCTGAAAGTGACTACAGCAAGGACTTGGAAACCTGAGGCCAGGTGGACCCACTAAGGTCATCCATTACAGCTTTCTATGCAGTGGTTCACTCCTCTAAATATCCTTATAACCCATGCTCAAACTCACCCTGTGATGGGAAGTTACGGCCGTAGGTAGGACATCGTAGCTTTTTGGAAACTTCCTCTCCATGGAGCAAGTAAAAGCTGCCTCCTCCTGCTGCTCCTGGGTGACAGGACATTCGGACAACAAAAACTTTTCTATCCCATCCACACATAAAAGACTTCCTATTTTTGATTTCTGGAAGGAACCAAGAATAACACACGCAAGGTCGCTGTTTCTCATGTCTGTTAAGGAATTCCTGGTTTACCGAGGGCTGGTAGCTAGGAGAGATTATTTTCCTAGAAGGTGATAAGGATCGTGCTGCAGTTTGACAGGCATCATATTTCAGGAGAGAAGCTCCATTTCTAGCTGTGAGTATTTATTTTATATATTTACATATGGTACTTGGCGTATTAAATAACCACCTTGGGCATCTTCTGTGTGGAGTGCACCGTGCCAAGTGCCAGAGCAGACAGGCATCGGGAATGTCCTGGTACAGCACACCACTCACACTTTGGTTCACATAACAGATGTTTATTGAGTATCTGCTTGGTGACTGGCTCTGGTTCTTGCCCTCTTGGATTTGGCAGTCCCTTGAGGGGTAGAATATTTGCTGTTCATCCCACCGTATTGAACTTATTGTTGACTATGGCATCTCTCTCCTAGGCTCCACTTTCCTTGAAGCAGGGGTTCTGTGCTGTGCATTACTGAATTCCCACTACCTGACACATGGTAACTATTTGTTAGAAGAGTCAGTGGCTGAACACACAAAGTGAAAAAGCACAGACTTTGACATTTGGTACTCTGAGCCAGGTCCTGACTTAGTAGCTTACTAGCTATGTGATAGGGGATAAGGACACGGGGCTTTATAAAACAGGGGTCTACTCTGGCACGTGGTGAAGACGAAAAGAGGTAATACCTAGAGGGCCTAGCCCAGTGCGTGGCATACAATTCTAAAATAAAAAAAGAAAGGCATATTCCCTTTTTACTGTAGTTCCTAAGGTGCCCTTTACATCTATACAGGAAAATTAAGTGAGAAGATACATCTAGACTGCATTGGTTGGCTTCTGTTTTGAAATTAAAGACAGAGCCCTATGTGAGGGGGCAACCCTGAGCCCTTTGGAAGGAGCCCACCTCCTCTTTCCTGTGGTAAAGAGGAAACCCCATGTTTCACATGAGGCAGGCTGAAGAAGTTCTGGAGCTGGACGGTGGTGATGGTTGCACAGCAGTGTGAGTGTGCTTAATGCCCCTGAGCTGTACATGGAAGACATGGTTCAAGTGGAAGATTTGTGTTATGTGGTTTTTGCCACAATAAATTCATTAAAAAGAACCCAAACCGTTGCCATGATTTACAGTTCTTCCAGCATGTGAGCCGTTCTCCAAGTAAAGCCAGTTATAGAACATTGTCATCCCCTCACCAGGTGTTACTGTGGGGCCTCCAGAAGCAGCCAGGGCCTGGCTGAGCCTTTGGTTGCCTGGTGTGGAACTGCGAGATGCGAGGTGGTCCGCTATTTCACATGTTATTTTCCCCTTCCCTCCTTCCCTCACTTCCTTGGCTCCATCCTGCGCGAGTCTGTGAGCAAGTCTTTGTACTTGACCACAGAATCTGATCTGAGTCCATCCCTGTCTCTCTGCCCTCATTTCCAGTGTTTCCGTTCTGGGGTGAGTCCTCGTCACCTCTCAGCTAGATGGCCCTGGCCCCCTGCCCCGCTTCTGTTCCCATCCTTTCTATTCAGGATACCCAGAGTGTTCTTTTTGATACATAAAGCATGCCACTGCCTCACCCCCAAATGAATAAAATTTAAACAAATGAAAAAATACCGTTCCCCTGTTAAAGACCCATTAGTGCTTCCCATCGAGTTAACATGAAGTCCAAACTTCTTACGACGTACTGCCTTCTCAGATCTGGTCCCTGCCTCCCTTTCCTACCTTGGCTTGTCCCAGCCCTGCTGGACTTCTTCCTGTCCTCCAGAGTGCCACATTTCTTCCCACCTCAGGGCTTTACCCAGCCGTCCTGCTGCCTGGAACCCTCTCCCCCTGGTCTTTGTGTAGCTCGTCCTTTCTGACCACGTGGATCTCAACGCAGGTGTCACCTCCTGAGAGAGGACTTCCCTGAGCAGTGGCCTGCCCCTCTGTCCTGTCACCTCGTGTGCATTCTCGCTGTCTGATGTTATCTCCTTTATGTAAGTGCTTATCGGTTGTTCACTTCTCCCACCTGGGTTGTGAGTGCCATGAGAAGCAGGACCCTTGTTATGTTACTCCCTCGCATCCTCAAGGCTAGATCAGGGCCCAGCACTGTGAAGGCTCTGACAAAATATCAGTTGAGTGAATGAATGAATACCCACACAGATCAGTTGATATAGCAAAAGAGTAAGATGTGGGGGAAGTTCCATTTTCTTCCCCTTACATTTTTCCTGGTACGTTTTCTGATGCTAATCCCCCTCCTTGACCTCCATTCCACTGTTTTCCAAGTAACTGGTAACTCATTATAGTATCCCCCAACCTAAGTGTGCCTATCGCAGGATGCTTAAAGACGCTCATTGTCCTGGCCCCAATTTCCATCCATGACCATTCACATTTGCACGAGAAGAAATGTTTTGAAATACCATGCATCATAATCCCTTACTTCTGTGTATTTAGGCCCTAAATTTTAGGGGATGCAATGGCGACAGGTGAAGCCGGTCATGTACTGGTATGTACTGGTCCTTCTTACTGATATGCCCATCTGAACCAGGGCAGGAGGATCCCTTCCCTGCCTGGTGGCCAGAGCCTGTTCCCATGTATGTCCCCCCACCCCCAGCTCTCACATGCAGCTTCAAGGCTCTCGATGAGGCCGCCATGGAATAATTGGTCTTCCTGCTGTCCTGCCTGTTTCCTGAGCTCCGTGCCTGTCCCTCAGCTTTCCAGCTGTACCACCTTTTATGCCACTGCTCAGGTCTTACCTGCATCCTGGATGAAGTGGCCTCTCTCTGTGGGCTGCACAGTGAGACCTACTATTTCCTTTTTATGTGGCTTCCCTCTTCTACTGAGTTTTTGGGAATTGGGCTTCCATTAGAACAACTCTTCAAAGTTGGAAGGAAGGAGATTACTATTTATTGAGTACTCACGGGTTTACCAGGTACTGTGTTAAGCCCCGTATTTATGGTATTTCACCGGCTTTGCATAACCTTCCATGACTAAGGATCTCCATTTTCCCATGGAGAAGCTGAAGCTCAGAACCTGACATGAGTCTGCTTGCCTGGGGCAGGGCAGCCTCGTGGGAAGAAGCAGGAATCAGGGCAGGGGAAAAGGGACCCGTTCTTAAAAAGAACAGTCATTTTCAATTAGTAATAATGAGAGGCAGTGAGAGCCTGTGCTTTTAGCGGGAAGAGCAAGCAATTCATGGCTTTTAGGGCCCAGTTTGACTCCCAGATTTGTCCTCTTCTAGCTGGGAGGGCTGCAGGTTACTTAGCCCCTGAGCTTTCATTCCTGCGCTGATGAGTGGAGAGGCCGGCACCAGCCTCACTGGCAACAGGCTTGTGTATTGCGACCGAATGTAGTAGTTGCCACCTTCTAGATTCTAAATAATCCCTTCTGTGAGTAGTATTAGGTTTCTTATTACTCCCTCAGAGTCTTCTTTCCCTCTTTCCGCCCACCATATTGTGGTTTTCTGTGTCTGTTTTATGCTATGATTCCTGCAACAGAATCTGATGCTTTCTGTGGCTGATGTCTTTGAAAAGGCTGAATAGGTTTTGGATGAGTGAAAGCAGCTGAAATCTTTGTTCTAATCTAAACATACTTGTAGCTCCCATATTGCAGATCCTGGCGAACTTGCAGTTGCTCTCCGTCCTATGAATATTTACTTACGTGGCCAAGGAATGTAGCCTGGGTTTTGTTTGAGAGGAGGGATCATTTCTGTTTTTCGTTTTCGGTTCTTTTTTTTTTTAAATCTGTGTTAAATATGATTGGAGGGAGATCTTAGCATCTCCTCAGGTCAGTGTAATAGCCACTGAAACAAATCAGCTAGCCCTGCAGGTACATCTCCCTTTAGAGTTCTTTTCAGAAGACTTATGAGTAAGTGGAATTTATGTGTCTTGAATTCCATTTTCCTTGAATCATGTGATGACTTCAAGTAAGTGATACAGTGAATGAGGTACTTATATTTTGGCTTTGTTGTTATGCTCTCTTCTACCCTATGTCCATGACATGTACACAGATTTTGAGTACATAAAGGGAGCTTCCATTTAGAGGTACCCAAAGGCATCCTATTGTAATGTCAGTAAATCATCTGCTCTAGGTCAGGTGAGGTGCCAGGCATGCTGGGATGTTCCAGGGATGGGGGAGGGGTAAAGCTGGGAGCTAGGGACAGTCAGGGCCTTGGTGGTCAGACCCCAGTGTAGGGTAAATTTCTGTGTCTGTTGCTCATTGTCTGTCGGGACAGAATGAACTCAGGCTTTACTTGGGCAGATTGAACCTGGGAGGCCAGGCTGTTGGGTGGGAAACAATGACCACCATCTAGGTGTTAGGAGGAACGGTCATGCGTGGTGAGGAGCAGCATCATGGTTCCAGCACCCTAGTCTTTTTACTCATAGCCAGACCCAAAGGGGAGAGAAGGACACTGGCTAAGTGGTCAGAGGTTTAGGGGGAATAAATGAGCTAAACAGAGAAACCAAGGCAATGCCATTCATATGGACCAAGCCAGTTTGGTGGTAGCAGGGGAAGCTGTCTCTGAAGGGTCCACCACTGCCCAGGAATTACTGGATGCCCAGTTTGAGGCTAAGCAGCTCACCAGCGTGTGCATGGAGCCCCTATTCTCTCTTCCCTCCCAGGGCAGACCCAGCTATGGACAGGGTTGCTCTCTGGTAAAAAGCTCCAGGGACTATGGCTGGGAGGAACAGGGAAGGACAGAGCTGACTCTTTCCCACCTCTGTTCTTACCTTTGGCCAGCATGGTTTTATACTCGTAAAACATTTCATTTATGCTGGAGTGAGGAAACATCTGAGATGGCTAGTGTTATAAAAGGGCTCACCTGTTGGCAAAACGTTGCACTCTGCCTTTACGGCCTTTTTTTTCTAGAAAGAGAGAGCGTAGACTTGCTGAGATACTTTTGCTGCCATAGAGCAGTGGTTTGGCCTCAGAATTGCCTGGAGGGCTTGTCAAATCTAATTGCTGGAACCCACCTCCAGAATTTCTGAATCAGTATGTCGAGTAGGGCCTGAGAATTTGCATTCCCAGCACATTCCCAGGTAACGCTGCTGTGGCCGCACTCCAGGGGTCATACTCTCAGAACCACCGTCAGAGAGTGATTGATTTGTTCACCATGCTCTGAATGCAAATTATGTATTTTTGGTCAAGTCCACCATTGCTGTACATTTCTTTTACTGACCTACTTGTCTGTGTCTTTTTTGAACAGGTATTTTGATGTTGGACTGCATGATTTCTTAATCAGGTAAGCCCATAATTTTTATTCTAGATAAAATTCTAGATAATGGAAGACTGGGATGAAAATAAAATCCTTTTTAAATATCTTGACAAATAATGGCAAATTGTATACTTGTCAAAAGAACCCACCACTAACACTATGGTTTTTTGGGCCTATAAGAATTTCACCTGAAATTATCTTTTTTTTAAAGAACCAGAGGAAATTCTGTTTAAGGGGTTCATATCTGAAGTGATAGTTCCCTGAAAGCTTGGGCAAACTTACTCCAAGTGCTGGGCTGCTGGAAAGACATATAGACAATGAAGAGTACCATCTTGCTTCTATACATTAACCAACCGCTTAACCAGTTTCCCCTCTACTGAATTTACAGTTTTCAAGTTGAATCTACTGTTTGTGTTATAGTCATGCAGCTCCAACCTTGTTCATAATTGGAAGAGACTACAGATGGCAGTTTATATCCTAGTTTATTGGTGATTTTTACCAGAGTTGGCTTATGGGGCATATTAATTCTAAATAGCTATTAAATCAATCAGAGGTTAAATGGAAATATACCATAATATTAACAGGGTTGGTGAAAATTTGCATGATATTTTTTTCTGCTATCAACTTTGCTGTATTTTCTAGATTTTTTTTGTATTGAGCATATATTATTCTAATAACTATGAAAAATGGCCATAAAAAAACTCGTTAAAAACATATGTGAGGGGGCGCCTGGGTGGCTCAGTGGGTTAAAGCCTCTGCCTTCAGCTCAGGTGATGATCTCAGGGTCCTGGGATGGAGCCCCGCATCGGGTTCTCTGCTCAGCAGGAAGCCTGTTTCCCCCTCTCTCTGCCTGCTTCTCTGCCTACTTGTGATCTCTCTCTCTGTGTCAAATAAATAAATAAAATCTTAAAAAAATATGTGAGAAGCAATAATGGTTGCTGAAGGACTATAAGCTAGTGATTACAAGGAAACAGGACATTGTATAGAGTGATTTGCTTTCTGCAAGTAGGAAATTTTAAAGGCCAATTCTAAGAGTCTGCTAATAAACCACCTGTAAATCACATGTGATTTCTTGCCAGGCATTAGAGTGGTTCGGCTCTGCACAATGCATGACCAGCTTTCTGTTGGGAAGATGCTGTCTGAGGGGAAACATACATCACTGGCATCACTTTTTTTTTTACTGAAACCCACAGCTTTTCCTCTGTGCTGCATCACCTACAGTGGTGTTCTAAGAAGGGCCATGCATTCCTGGACATTTCTCCAGGGCCTCATCCAAAGCTGTGCACGGAAATCTTGTTGGCTTACTCTAGACCCAAGGAACATGGATTTTCCTGGCTCTCTCCAGGGTATCACACATACATGGTTGTATGATAGCCACTACCCTTGACCCATTAAGGGTAAATGCGTTTTAGCAGGAGGGATAAAAGACCAATGCTCACCAAAAAGGCAGACATGAGAATTCCATATGTAAATTGATGAGAGAAAGCTGGGTGGGGACTTGAACCGGTGGTTTGGATTTTTGAGTTAATGTACTTGCGGCAGATACTAGCCTGTACCTTCTGTGTTCTCTGGTAACTTTCTGTAGGGCAGGGAACATGTCTCAGTCGCCTTTGCCTGATTAGATTGTACAGAATCAACCTTCTACAAATATTTGTGGTTGGAGTGAACAAAATGAGGCAGAAAGGACAAAGAGGGCAAGGATTAAGAAGAACTCGTTAAGTCATTTATTCAACAAATAATTGTTAAGCCTATCATGTATCACTTACTTGGATATGTCTGGGGTACCACTGTGAGAAACGTAGGCATCTGATTTAAGGCTTTCCCTGAGCTTCTTACTAGCCAGGCTTGTGTGTGAGGGACCTGAAGTTGGGGCGCGGGGAGGGATGGTCTACCTCTGGGACCCTTCCTCCCTTTCCTTCTTCTGGGCTCCAACCAAATCTCCTGTGTTGGGTGGGAAGGAAAGAAAGGTGGCGGCTATGGGCTTCTAATGTAACTGGTGCTGGGATCCCCATGTCCTGGCAGGAGGCCCTTTTGGATGTGTACTGGTAACATGTTCTAACTGGTCACCTTCATCAGTGTTCTGTGAACCAAATAGAACTGGGGGTTAAGGCATCTTTCTGTCCTGACATCTCTCTGCAGTTGTCCTTTTGTTTGCTCTGGTATGGGCAGAGCAAATCAGTATGTGTGCTGTTGTATCCAGTTAGGGAATGAGGGTTCAGTCTCTCCTCCTTGCGGGCATGCCCAGTCTCTGTGACAAGGTCTCTTCATACCCACCCACCCCCATCTCACCCTGCCCCCACATGACAGCATTCTGCCCTAAGCCAAGACTCTGATGTGAAAACTCTGAGTTCCTTCTTCTACCCTCCTCCAGTTTGGGATTTGGGGGCTGGAGATGTGGTGGGGAGGTGGTTGGAGGGAGCAGTCCTCCATCTTTTAGGGGTGGGGATATCATCCCTTTATTTACAGCTCCCTTGAGAAAAATGGGTCTTTTCTTCTCCCGGTTTGGGCGGTCTAGCCCGATGGGGACAGAGCGCTGTTTCTCATGAGCCCCTTAGTGAGAACTGTTACGCCAGCATGAGGGTCCCAAAGCCAGGTTAAAGCAGGTAGGGATACTGTGTGAGGGGCATGTGAGGGAATGGCAGCAATAACTCTTTCAAGAAGTCAAGCTGGGAAGGGAAGGAAAGAAAGGCCAGGCAGCTGGTGGAGAGGGTGGTTTGAGTGGGGATTTTTTTTTTTCCTTTTTAATTGGAGGAATTTTTGTATTTAGCCACCAGAAGGTGTTAAGTGCCCTTTCAACTTCAAGAAAGTGGTTTCAGTTGGGTGGAGAGAAGCAGAGTGTGATTGCCCAGTTGCCCAGGCAGTGGGAAAGCAAAGCTGGTGTTGGTGCCTTTGTTGCGCCGGACTCTGTCCCTGGAAAGAACTGGAGAGGGTCAGAAGAGTGCGGCAATGCTGCTTGAATCCTTCCCACCCTGTATTGGCCAAGAGAAGAAAATACAGTCCCTTTCTTTAAGAGGAGGCATTGGTGAAATTAATTAACTACATTCATTGAGTCCAACAAGCTCTTCACACGTACTCTGGGTCGTCAGACTGTACTGAATACTTAGTGTCTGGCATGAGAGAAAGTGCAGCATGCCTGAAACTAATCAGCTGCATCTTTTATGTTGATGGAAATAACGTCAACTTCTCCGGAATGACATGAATTTCCACAAAGCCAGGAGCCTTCTCTGTACTCCCAGCCTAGGCAACTGCAACGAGGGGCAGGCTTCCTTTTACGTTGTTGGAGTATTTCACTGAGCTGTGGGGGCAGGAAGGAGCTGTCAAGTTTGATGAAATGTGAGCATTTTTGGTGTTGGTGTTTTATTATGACTGTGGGAAAATTGAGTGACCTCAGTCATTCCAGATCTTACAGAAATCAAAGGAAAGACTTTCAGGAAACAGTAATCACAATTCACTTAAGAATAGCCTCAGACAGAGACTCTTGGTTGGGGTCCTACCAATGAAAAAGGGAAAACGTATCCAATCTGGGAAGAGAGATTATGGAAGAAAATAGCTCTGTTTCATTTTAAAGGATAGGGTAGCGTGTTTAAGTTTAGCTTGGGTTAGTTTTGGCAAGGAAGTCAAAATGATTCGTGAGGGTTGGTTTGATTCTTGCCGACCAAGGTATTTTTCATTTGACCTGGAGTTGTAGGCAGCCCCGCCCCTCTGATGGAGGCACATGGTGATTCTCTGTACCTGCCCATCTCTGAGCTCCTCCTGTTGGCAAACAGTTTTAAGTGATTGATACACGTTGTCGTCATGACTTAAAAAGAAAACCTGGAGCCATCCCTCTTCTATGTTGTCTGGAAGATTAAATTTGTCTGTTTTCCTTTTATAATTTCTGTGTTGCTCTTGTGCTCACACATTTAAAAATTGGAAAAATAGCACCTGTATTTCTATCTTCTTTTCTATATTGTTTATACTTAGCCATATAATGCATTTCAAATAAGGATTTCTTTTTCTAAATAGCAAAATAAGTTTTCTTTATTATTTTTCATTTTTATTCTAAAGACCAGGTGTGAATGCATCAAAGCCACTAGTTTTGTCCTAAGGATGGTATCTCGATGTCCTGTCATGACTAGCAGAAATGCAGAGTGTGATGGCCTGCCATGGTATTTCTTTTTTTTTTTTAAACTTTTTAAAAATTTATTTATTTGTCAGAGAGAGGGAGAGCGAGCGAGCGAGCACAGGCAGACAGAGTGGCAGGCAGAGGCAGAGGGAGAAGCAGGCACCCTGCGGAGCAAGGAGCCCAATGTGGGACTCGATCCCAGGATGCTGGGATCATGACCCGAGCCGAAGGCAGCCGCTCAACCAACTGAGCCACCCAGGTGTCCCTGCCATGGTATTTCTTAGGCACATAGAAAAGTTCACTGAGCCTTTGGCGTGGCCCTAAAGCTACCTGAGAAGATCTCCAGAGTTGATAATGGTCCTTAGAAGAGAAATTCCTTTCCCTAAGTAATCAGATGCTGCTTGCAGAGTGCTGTTCAATACAGTGTAGATTCAGTCCTATGGAAACACTAATGTCTATATAAAACAGTGTTTGCCCTTTTGAGGCACTTTGTTCTGGTGAGAGAAAAGGTAGAATGGGAGAACTGTCCCCTTCCTGTAATGCTTTTGTTCTGGAGGTGGATTCTGAGATTCCGCTGTGGTCTGGAGGGTCTTTGAGTTGCCAGAGGGCAGCGGATTAGAGTCCTGTGTGGATTACTGGTTCACCGAATTCCGAGGTGAGCATGGAGTTTTTGGCTTTCCCTTGGTGATATCCTTCCCCCGATCCATTCACGAAACTAGCCCGAGAGCAGAAGAGAAGGGTTGTTTGGGCTAAAAAATGTCGGTGTTTTGAGCTCCATGAATCACAGGATAGTTTTTAACCTCCTTTATTTTGAGTAGCGCAAAGTCTACCAGCACATTTGCAGGAGTTAATTGTAGCATTCGTGGTGTTGATAAAGAAGTCTGCTCACCATCATTTGAAATATATCTTGGATTCTGTGATGTGTGAAATGTTCAAAAGAGTCTGCCTTGCATTTTTAAGAAGGCAAGTAGTCAAATGAAGGATTAATTTAGGCTAAAGGACTTCTCCTAAGAAAAAGGAAGAGAGCTGGGGATAAGCCTCCCTCTTTCCTGTGCCTCCTTAGGGTAGTTGATTCCTGGTTAGGCTCTGAGCTGCTCTGGATGCAGGAAGGTTAAGGACAGGAGGGTGAGCATTTGGTCCTGGGAGTAAGAACCAGATGGTAATAGGAAGATAATTAGCATCTGTACTCAGTCTAGCAGTTTAGAAACATATAAACACACACATATACATATTTTGTATAAAAGAACTATTAAATATATATTTCTAAACACACACACACACACACACACACACACACACACACACATGATAACTCAGGGAGAATACCTGATTTGTTGCATAGGATTTTGGATTTTTAATTTTGCAAATGTGACATGGACATGAACTTTGTCCAAGGAGATAATTTTTAGTAGTGGTATGAAAAGCAAATGCATTGATTAAAAGCTGCTCCCACCTGAGGTGAGCTTAAACTCTGTGTCTTCCAGTCCTAATTATGCCCTGCCCATTGTCTCTGAGTGGCACCCGGAGGGGAAAAGGGGCTCCTGGGGGCCACTGGGTCTCTTTGGTCCCTGCCTGCTGCAAAATCCTCTCCTCTGAGACCACTGCAGTAGCACAGTGTTCTTTTTAAACCTTCCTTTCATTCTACTTGTGGTATATGAAAACCAGCAGCTAATGAGCTGTGCTGTATTCCTGGAACAAAATGTTTTAAATAAAAAGTGAAGAACATGTGAGTAAAGACAGCCAGATTCCAAAGCATGCTCCACAGAGGCAGGGCAGGGTCCTGAAGAGAAGCTATCCTGCTTCCACGGAGCTGTCCTCCCCCCTTCCACGGGGGCTGTCCCCCCACCCCTTCCACGAGGCTGACCCCTCTTCCGCAGTGCTGTCCTACTTCCATTGTTCCTGTGCCCAGTTTCCAAATGCTCTTGAGTCTGCCTCCTCAACATCTTTCACATCACCCATTCCTTCCTGTTTGTGGAGAAAGATTATGCGCTTCTGTCTGTCGGGCTTCTTACCTCCTAGAGCTGTAGTGAGGTGTGACAGTGTATGCCAATAGCTCAGCTCTGTGCCTGGAAACAGTGGGGACTCAGTGAGGGCCAGTTTGTCCCTCTCCCTGCACCTCCCCACTGGAATCAGAGTAGCAGGGTTTGAGTCCTGGCCTCTCTCCTTCCACCTGTGGGACTTTAGATAGCTCAGGACCTGTTCTGAGCTCTCCATTACTCATCTGTAAGTTTGCTGTTTACCCAAGGCTTTCCCTCCCTACTCAGAGCAAGTCAGTGCTTCTCTTTGCTTCCATCAAAGACAGACCATACCCTCATGTTCCCGGCCCACCACAGTTGGTCTTCAGGCTGGCTTTCCACCTCATCTCACCATATTCCTCCTTGTGCCGCCACCAAATGGGAACAAATGTGGCTTTCTGTCCCTCCCCAAATCTCCTGGTTTCTTTCCTTGACTCATGTATTCCCTGCACCTGAATGTGCCTCCTTCCTCCACACCCACCTCCTGGCCCTCTCCGGTTCAGCTCAGTGCTGCCTCCTCCAAGCAGCCTTCCTCTTTCTCCCTCGACAGCACTACTTCCCAAGCTTCCCGGACCACGTGAATCTGCCAGGATGTTTTAGATGCACACAGGCTAGGAATCAGTGCCATTACCATTCACCCCAGGTGACCCTTGGAACCCATAGCTTTAAACAGAATTCTTTTTGTGCATGCCCTACATTCCTCCTTGACAGTGAGCTCTTTGAGGGCAGGGTCTGGTTCATGTGTGTATTCCCCATAATAACCCACATGTCTCAGGCACAGAGGGTCCTTTGAGAGGCCCAAACTTCCTGTTATAAAATAAATAAGTCCTAGGGATGTAATGCACCACATAATGACTCTAGCTAATAATACTGTATCGCAGATTTAAAAGTCGCTAAGAGAGTAGATTTTATAAGTTCTCATCACACATATACAAATTTGTAACCCTGTGAGATGATGGTTGTTAACCAGACTTACAGTAGTGATCATTAACATACTGTGGATCAGATCTTTCACGTTGTACACTGAAATTCAATATAATGTTTGTTAAAAGAAACACTGAGGTGTATGAAAAGTTTGAAGAGTTTATTTGAGCAAAAATTGAGCCAGTCAGGACAGTATGCAATCTAGCAAGAGAGAAAGAGGCCCGAGAAGCTGTACAAAATGAAAGACTTGCATAGGTCGGAGGGCCTGGAACAAGGAAGTTAAACCAGGCAAAAGAATGGGTTGGTTTTTGCAGGGTCACTTTGCTTATTTTATTTTGCTTTAGGAGATGGCGGGGATCTATGGGGCACATTATCTAACTTGCTGATCGAGTGATTCCTGACTGACTGGTTTAAGACTCCATTTCTGGAAGGGCAGAAATGGCTATTAAGTCTTGGTGAAATCTCGATGTGGGGCTTAGCATTAACAACTCCATTTTGGGCCTGTTTTCTTGTTTTTAATATGTTAAACGTCAGATATATGTCAATTTTTTAAAAAAGTAATGCTTTCCCATTAAAAGAAAAAAGAATAGGGCACCTGGGTGCCTCAGTGGGTTAAAGCCTTTGCCTTCGGCTCAGGTCATGATTCCAGGGTCCTGGGATCGAGCCCCGCATCAGGCTTTTTGCTCAGCGGGGAGCCTGCTTCCCCCTCTCTCTCTGCCTGCCTCTCTGCCTACTTGTGATCTCTGTCTGTTAAATAAATAAATAAAATCTTAAAAAAAATAAAAAGAATAAAGCAACAGATTGAAAAAGTTCATTTCCTTCACGATATGGCTGAAGCCAGTGTCCCCAGTCTGAATAACCTAAGGACACAGACTGTAGGAAGGAGGACGGCCTGAACATTTGGCAGCACTGATTTTTTTTTTTTTTAATGTTTGAATGGGGTGCCTGGGTGGCTCAGTGGGTTGAGCCTCTGTCTTCAGCTCAGGTCATGATCTCAGTGTCCTGGGATCAAGCCCCACATCAGGCTCTCTGCTCCCCGGGGAGCCTGCTTCCTCCTCTCTCTCTACCTGCCTCTCTGCCTGCTTGTGATCTCTCTGTCAAATTTAAAAAAAAAAGTGTTTAAAAAATAATAAAAAAAAGTGTTTGAATGAATAAATTGTAACTCTCAAACATGTAACAGGACTTAGTAGCCATGTCCTGATCTTTTCATGTAACCTTTTTATGCAACCAGCACTCTTCCAGGAGCTGGGAGAGAAGAAGCGAGAAGGTAGACAATGGTCTGCCCTCAGCTGGCTTGCATTGCAGTGGGTGGAGACGGAGGGTAGACAAGAACCCAAGTGGGCACAGGGATTCCCGTGAGGTGATGGAGGGGCGAGGGCTGAGAGCCACTTGTGACAGCATGGGTAAGGTAGAAAGAGCCTCTGTGAGGCAGCTGGGGACACTGAGTGGAGAGTGAGTGAGGAGGGGGAGGCAGCCAGAGCAAGGTCTTGGCTAGGCTGTTTCTGGGCGGGAGGAAGAGCAAGCTCCAAGGCCCTGAGAGGAAGAGAAGCCACATGAGGAATGGAAGGAAGGAAGCCGGGAGGCTACAGGACCAGGGAGCGCTGAATGCAATGAGGTCTGGAGACAGAGGCCACAGCCAGACGGTGAGGAGGATTGGGTTCCCTTTTAAATGTCATCGGAGCCTCGGAGGGTTTGAAGGAGGAGAATACCATGATTTAATTTATATTTTTCAAAACTCACTGTGACAGGCTTAGCTGGGAAGTTAGTGAAATTGGGATTTCAGAACCTCCGCCATCACCTCCACAGGCTGGAATTCAGTGACCCAGGCCCATCCTTGCTCCTCAGGGAAGATTCTCTGATGACCAGCAGCTGTGAAGGCTGCTCTGTTGAGTAATAATAACAACCCTAAACTATCCTTTTTTCCCCCTGTTTGTGTTTGCTTATATATTACAAAAGGTGCAGTTGTGCACACGGGCAGTAATTGAAGGCAACAGAACCATGGTGGGACATGGCAGTAGGCTGTCTCTAGAAGCATGGGCGGCTGGAGAGAGTGGGTCTGGGGCCAGGAACTTCACTCAGGAGGGAGGTCTGCAGCCTTCTCCCGGGGACAGGTCATCATCTTGTCTTGGGAGCTCCCTGCCAGCCCGGCCCCTCGATCCTTCCCTGGTACTTGAGCACTGAGGGCCTAAGATAAAGGGCCTCCCCAATGCTGGCTTCTCCTCTGGGACAGCTGGAGCAGAACCTCATCTGGTTTGCTCATGAAAACTGTTGGCTAGTGCATTGGTGTATTCTCTGCTTTGTTATAAAAAAATGAGGCCCCTTCCTAAGTTCCTCCATCATGGTCACTGTCAAGACAGTTTTTCTTATTTATTCTCTGGACTGAAACCCTTGGAGTGCTTTGCAGTCCTTCACTTTCCTTTGTAGAATTTTGGGGTTGGAATGGCCCTGATGACTCTGTTCTACATTACAGTAATTTTCAGTTCTTAGATGATTTCTCAAATCTACTCTTGGTTCTTACAGCTACCACTTTTGAGGAAAAAGTTTTTGGAATTATTCATTTTCATGGCTGTGCTATATTAGGTTTGTTAATTAGAAAACCCAGATTAAAGAAAAAAAACTAAAAAAACCCTTCATGCTCTGAGTTGAAGTGCATAATTCACTTCCTACCATACATAGCTTCTATCAATACAGATGTTCCAGTGAATAAATGGATCTTTTAAGAAAAATGAAAAAGAGCCACTGGCGAACTAATTGAGAAAATTTGCAATGTGGAGACATTATTTTAAATGTAAAAAGCTCTGAGCCAGGGCTGCTACTGAGCAAGACAGGCTATAAGTTCCGTGGTCTAAAGCTAGTGCCGATGGGTTATTGACAGGACATTTGTTAAGTAATGATGGTGGTAGCGCCTTTTTTCAAGATTCTTTTCCTGATTCCCGGGATCATTCTGCCCTGTGGGGCTTCCACGCCAGGTGGAAGGCAGAAATTTGGTTTCCTTCACTGCGGCAAGGGTCTCGGATTCCACCTCCCCTTGATGTTGACTCTGATGAGAACAGGTGTGTGCAGGTAGGACTGGAATGCCTTCTGCTGAGCCTGGCAGTAGTGACATCTAGCTCTGAGAGGCAGAGGTCCCGGCTTGGGGCCTGCACCTGGCACTGGTGATTGGGAGCCGCTCCCCTGAGTCAAGTGGCGGCACAGTAGGGTCCCTGTTGTGGCAAGGGATGGTGTGAAATTGTCGGCAGTTCCTGACTGCATTGCCTGCAAGCCTAGATTTGAGACCCTCTCCCAGAGACTGTGCAAACTGCCCATCCTTCTCTAATCAACCCCTTTCAGAGTCAAACGAGTTAGAGCAGGTTCTGTTATTTGTAGCTACACCTGATGGAGTTCCTTATCCAGTGGTGTCTGGGATATGTAGCGCCGGGGGTGGTGGTGGGCGCTTTGCCTGAGAGCCAACGCAGTTCCACACACACACGGGGAGCTAGTACTGCACCTGTTTCTGTGTCAGGGCAGAAGCAGCGCGTGAAGGGGCCAGGACACTGGGTTGGATACAGAAGGCCACAGTCATCGTCTGCCTCCCTGCTCTCTGGCTGCATTGGCTTCATGCAAGTGTCTTCTCCTGTTTGGACCTCAGTTTCTTTATTTGGGAAATGAGGGAATTATACCCGATTAACTGCAAGGTCCTTTCTAATCTCAACAGACTCCAATAAGCAGCTTTGGTGTGTTTAATATTATAGGGTCGCTTCTGTTGTCTGGATCTGCACTGTCTGCTATAGTAGCTACTAGCCATGTTATTTATTTGAAATAAAATATAAATTGGTTAAAAGTCAACAAGACTACAGAGTTCGGTTCTTTAGTTGCATGAGCCACATTTTAAGGGCTCTGCAGCCACATGTAGCTACAGACTATCATAGCAGACGGTGCAGAGCAGGGAGAGAACATATCCATCATCACAGAACATTCTCTTGCCTAACACTGGTCTAGATGATAATTCCTTTTGTCTACTTCCCTTGTAGAAAGGCTGGGTGTTCTGTTGTAGTTCTGCCCGCCTACTTGAATGATCAACATCTACCTTATTAGCACTCAGCTTGCCTCAAATGGAACTCTGCCCAACCTACCCAGCCGTGACCCAGCCCTACTCTTTTCCACCTACCCCCAATGCCCCGTCATAGAGGGTGCTGCCCTCCCATACCAACCAGGATAGAAGCCTTGGGGTTATTCTGGAAATGTCCTTCTTCCTCATGCCCCACATCCATTTTCATTCCTAAATTCTGTTAGTTCTTCCTATAAATATTAACTGCACATGCCCAGTTTCCCTCATTCCTACTCTGTATGCCATAACTGAGGCCTCCCTCATCTTTCACTTGCCTTGTATTGTGAACCTTACCTTTATCTTCTTCCTCCTTCCAGTCTGGCCCCTCAGGCCACTCCCAAGGGTATTGAATCAAAATAGTACAGAAATAAAAGGCAGTTTCAGTCAGCCCTCTCCTCCCTCAATCCTTTGTTCAAGGGCTTTTCTAGACCTAACAGCCCCATGAACAGTATCCTTAGACTTCCTTTAATTCCCTGGGCAAGACTCACTCATTCATTTTTTCCTTTTTGTGCATGCTGTTTCTGGTTCCTTTCTACATAGGCCCTCTTAGCACCTGGTTCAGAGGACACCTCTTTTGCAAAGCCTAGCTGACACACCTGAAAGAGCTAGAGAACTCCTTCTCCCACTGACCAACACACTTGGTCTTGTTGATCGCAGTCAGTGGCTTGGGGCTCAGGCTTGGGCAGTCTGGGTTTGAGAGCTGGTTGCATCCCTATTGACTCTATGGCCAACCAGGCAGCTCTGTGCTTGACTTTTCTCATCTGCAAATGGGTAATGCTGGTAGTAGTAATACCTACTTCATGGGTTTTTTCCGAGGATTAAATGATATAATGATATATTGATATATAAATGATATAATGATAAATGATATAATATATATATTATATATTATATATAATATATATCAAATCAGCACAGAGTGAATACTTAATAATTACTAGCTGTCAGCATCATTATTGTCATACTTGCCACCCCTGAGGACCAGAAACATGAGCTTGGTTTCTTCTGCATTTTCCTTTGAGCACCTGGCAATGGATGGAGTGTCCATGGCTGGAGACGGCTGTAGCTTAAACCCATGTCAGCTCAGGCACTTACTAGTTATGGGACTTTTGAACAGCTAGTTATCAAATATTATTGCTTTAGTTTCCCCCATGTGAAATGCTGCCTTAGGAAGACAGTCTGGTACTTCAAAAATCTGAGTTAAACCATGCAAATAAGTAAATGCCAAATGGGTGAGATCAATCATTCTAAATGTATGGCTCCGCTCACTTCTTTATCAAACAGTTTTAGTACCTACTGCCCCCTGCTCAGTGCTTGGAACCCAGCAGTTAGCAAAAGAGACATAGTTCCCACTCCCATTGAGCTTATCATTTAGGAGCAGAGAAATGTTTTTCAGAGACCATATGCATGTCTGGAAAAGTAGAGCAGTCAGTAATGCCAAAAAAGGAGGAACACACGGTCCTACAATTGTGTGTCACAGGGCACCTGATCCAGGGGTGGGACAGGAGCCAGCCATGGGGAAGCCTCCCCCAGGAGGCAATGCTTGGGATCGAGGGTACAGGGAAAAGCAGACCCAAAGCCCCGAGGGGGAGAAGCAGGATGTCTTCCAAGAAGAACAGAAAGAAGGTCCTTGTGGTTGGGGCACAGAGTGAGGCAGGAAAGTTATCCTGGCCAGGCTATGCTAGGCCTTCCATGCCATTTAGGCCAGCCCAGATTCTCAGCATTAACTTGAGAATGAGTGACTGAGCAGTTGGCTGGGAAAGTGTAGCTATAGTTAAAACTGACATATGCATGTGTATCCTAGCATGTTCAAAGTCCTCACTTGGATGATGGCATCGACATACTGAAGAGAAGAAACTTGCGATAGAAAATGTGTAATATAGCCTATTTACTAGAGTAGAAGGATCTGTTGTGAGGAATATTATCACCAGTGTTCAACATTTACAATGACATACACTTTTGTATTAATTAGAGCAGATTTATTTGCATCCAGATGCTTTTACCCGATTGAGAAGAATGGGTGACCGTCTACTCAGTGAGCTGGGAATCGGGAACACCCTGCAGTCTGTGGGAATAGGGATTTGCTGGGGTAACAGAGAATGAGTATGAGGCTGGGAGTCAGTGTAGTGATCTACTTCTCCATCATTTGTTTTGGAGTATTGTCAAAATGCACTCATGGGAATGCACTCCTACAAACATTACTTATTAAGAAGTGCAACCTTGGAACCCTGCGGTTGCCTTCAAATATTGGTCAACATTTAAGATCAAGTTCTGTTGCAGTGAGAATACATGTTGTGAAGCTGGTGTGGGCCCGACAGAACACTAAAGTGAGCAGGCTCTTGGGAATGGGGGCAACTTGCTCTGGGGCAGGAGCTTAGTAGGGCACCAGCCTCGTACCAGGAGGTTGGTATATGCTAAGAGTAATGTAAGACTCACTTCTTAAGTGTTGTGGACATTTTCTCCGTACTCTGGCTGTTCAGTACCTTTAGAGCACCCTCTGGCTTTGGGGAATTTCTGGCCTTCTGAAATCGACCTCCTGAAAGTACAAGTCAAAAGGCACTTTCTGGGTCTCCCTTACATCCAGGGTCAGAATGTATCCTGGGCCCTGACACTCTGATGTAGCCGAGAGGCAGCTTTGATTCGCAAGAGACAACAAGAGGTACCCTGGCGAAGTTTTCTGGCGAGGGTGGTAGAGAGACGGGCAGCTTCTAGATGCCGCTAGACCAGGTTCCCACGCACCGCCAGCAGTGGCATCCACAGAGCCGTCTGGTGGACCAGTCCTCTCTGAGCCCAGGCAATTCGCTGGCCACCCAGATATTCTGTGACCTAATGCCCTTGAAGAAATTCCTTCTCTGCTTAAATTTGCTAGAGTATTTTCTGTTGATTGCAACTAAAAACTTTATCATACTATGCAGATGGTCGTGGTCAAGGTAGCAAGTAGCTCTGTGCTCACGGCAACTCAGTGCTGAGGAGGGACCTCAGGAATCGCAAGGTTATGGGGTAGAGTTTTGTTCTTTTGGTTATGGTATCTGATCAGGTGTTTCCACTAAACGAGGCCAGCAAACTCGAAAATCCTCAGATACATAAAATTGTACATATAAAACGCACAGGATTTATGGAAAAATAGAGTTGGCCAGATCACTTGAAACCTACATATAACACTGTCCAGGGCACGAAGAAAAATAATAACAGCCCTAATAAAAATAGCAGCACAACTAGGAAGTCACACTGCATTCCTAGGAAATGAATATTCTGGTAAGGATCTAGTAAATATGCTACCTTTATGGTAGAAAGGGCTCTAAGGAGAGGCCTTAGCCACTGAGTTCTGGAGTTCAAGAACAGAAGGAGATGGGGGAAAGGCACTAGCAGGCTTTATACAACTTGAGCCATGACTGAGATGGGTGGCTCTGGGTCCTCGTTCTTTGTTCTTTTACACAGGGTCTTAGAGAACCATGTCCTCAGCTCTCAATATTTGATTCGATTTCAGTGCTTCTAAGGGCATGTGGCCCAACTAGGCCAGTGGGAAAAAGAGGTGGAAAGAGCAGGTATCTGGTGCAAGAATGCGGTCAGCTCTGTTTGTGAACTTTGTGTTTGGATGCTTTTACTTGGGGACTGAGAAAAAAATACATATAAACTGACATAATTTCTGTTTTATATGGACATTGATCTCCTGTCTACCCATTTCATAGGAACTATGATACTTAATCATATGTTGTTATAGACCAGACTGTATTTGGATTAAAATGTTCTGTAAACCTGAAAAGGTGGAGGACCCTTGACATGTTGGTAAAGGGACTGTGGGAAAATGACCCCCCAGCATTGACTAAGAGGAGGAACCCCAGTGGAAGAGTAGACTCTTATCACTGGAGGCTACGAAGAGGTGGAACAGGATCGAAGTGAGAAGCACAGGCTGTGGACGAGACCAGCTGGGTTTGAATTCCTACCCTCTTTCATACCAGGTCTGCGCCTTGATTTTGTCCTTTGTAAAGGGGAGATAATTATGATGCCATCTGAAATCTATTAGTGCATGTAAAATGCACGGAAACTACTTAGCTCCTCAAGGGAGGACTTTGTTGTTGTTGTTGTTGACTTCTCATCCATTTGTCTACAGCACCATCTGCTTCAAGGACTAGGAGGGAGAACTCACATGTAGTACCGCTCTGTGGTCTAACAGGTGCCCAGTCCATATTTGTTGAATTTGAACCTGATGAGAAGTAGCCACAACCAACACTCTTTCTGTTTCTCCTACTAAGTCGGTGTGGAAACTGCTTTGCCGCAGAGGTGGGAATACCTTTACTGAGAGAAGAGATTGAGAAGCACATTCTGGACTGGCAGGCTGTGAATCCCAGTGCTCTGGAGTAATGTGAAATCCCAAGGGAAGGCCAGACCTTTGAAACGGATCCTGAGGAGAAAGGAAGACCAGTTTGCTACCAGCCTGGTTTCACTCATGACCAGGCCATTTAAAATAAAAACACATTAGGGGGTGCCTGGGTGGTTCAGTGGGTTAAGCTGCTGCCTTTGGCTCAGATCATGATCTCAGAGTCCTGGGATCGAGTCCCACATCGGGCTCTCTGTTCAGCGGGGAGCCTGCTTCCCTCTCTCTCTCTCTGCCTGTCTCTCTGTCTACTGTGATCTCTCTCTGTCAAATAAATAAATAAAATCTTAAAAAAAAATAAAATAAAAACACTTTAGAATCTGAAAGCCCACAGCTTCTGTTTCTAATTGAAAGGTTATCTGCAGACAATATGTTTTTCATAGAGTGACGTCTGTGTTTATTAATACATTGAGTCTATTTCAGTGGAATCTATTTTGTAAGTGAAAATAGATAATTATTTTTGAATCTTTTAATCACTTTTAAGCAAAATCATGAATTAGAAAGCATTTAGCTGATGATGTGCAGCTGATTACTAAGCAAATTATTCAGTTGGAGTGAGATGCAAATCTGTATTGTCTCCTTCTGTTCTGCGGGAGGGTGGTTCCTTACATTTAAAGATGTAGAGACATCTTTACTCTGATCTGGTACTTCAGACAACCATGAGTCTAGTCCTGGCCTTTTCATTTATTCCAGGGCCCTGAGAAAGTCACCAGAAGTTTCTGGGCATCAGTCACTCATCTGTAAAACACCTTATGATTTGAAAGATCTCTTCTAACTCGGATCCTATATAATGGCAGAATTCTGTGACTTGATGAAAGTTGACAGATTCCTGTAAACAGTTGAGCAATCCAAGATCTGGTCTTCTGGAGACCCCATAGCCGAGTTTAAAATACTAGATATTCTGTTTCATACAGCATCATGCACAGAGCTCCTACTATACATAGAATATATAAAAACCAATGAGGGGACAGAAGAGGAAGCAACTGCTTAATTTTTCTGTGGTCTAGTTGGAGAAGGAAAGCAAACAGTTCTGACATAATGAGAAAGATCAAGCCAGTCTGAAACGCCAGAGTTCAAGTGTTCTTTAATTGTGGAATTTGGAAGGAAGGAAGAGTCCTACCAGAGAATCTGGAGAATGGGACACAATCCCAAAGATAATATTTATAATTACATAATGGGACTTGGAGTTGTACTGTGTTTGTGAGCCAATCTGGACTCTTTATCTTCTGTCCATCCTGTTTTTTTGGAATATAGTTGTGTAGGTCTTTCTCCCTCCTTCAATTTATGAGTACCTTGGCCACTTCTCTTCAAAATTTGTGTTTGATGATTACCATGACATCTAGGATAGCACTTTGTTTAAGGTAAATATCTTGAATGGCATTACTCCCCCCACCCCACCCACTCCGTGATTCTTAACTTCTTGGCCTTACCAGTATTCACCAGCACCTGAACTTGAGCACGATAGGGAGAGTTAGTCAGGTGAGATGGAGGTATATGACACAGAGAAGCTTGGCTCTCTGGTAGGTATTTTTGCTCTTTGCTTCAGAAGACAGCATCTGGGGTGATGGTCAACTCCGGAGAAGCAAGTGTGGTTGGCACAGCTGTCTCACTGGAGGCAGCCCTTTGGCTTATGTCTGGAGATAGCCTTTGCCATGTTTAAATATGTTTGCGTATTTAAATAAATAAATATGTTTGCATATTGGAGCCTCACCTGCTAAAAGCCTTGAAGTCCCGTTGCTTATGTATCTTGCTGGGCAGGCAGGTGAGCCATAGCTTGCCCACCGTGTGTTTCAGGTGTCCCCATGGGGGTGTTTTGAGAGCAACGGAACCCAGGTGAACCATGGACGCTGGCAGCTGGGGGTCTTTAAAGGGACTGTGCAGTCCTGCCAATCCAGCTATCAGATCAAATGAAGCTTAGGGATTTTCTCTGGTGTTGATGTCTTTGGCTTTCTCAAATGAGAATATTAAGAGGCTGGTAATTTCGCTTCATTAAAATTTGTTAAACTTCTGAGGAATCACCCCTGACTCTGAGAGCTAAAAATGAGCGGAGCATCAGTGAGTCTGTGTCGGCACAGACTGTCTGGCTGCTCGGTGGGGTTTCACCACGAAGAATGCTGCCCGGTTCCTGACGTCACCATGGGAGATGGGGATGGTAGAACTGCTGCTTCGGGGCAACCCCAGAGAGCCAGTGGGAGAACTGGGAGTGTCAGGCTGTGGCACAGAGTGGAAGAACACCCTCTCACACCTGCTGGCTGCCCCAGGACTAAGCTAGATATGCTGTGATTTGCTGAATGCCCTCCTCGCCGCTCTTCTCGGGGCTGCTGAGCAGGTGCCTATGGGCCCAGCCTGATGTCCAACTCCTTCCTGGCTCTCTGATGGCGCATGCAGAGCCCCATGGCTTTTCTTTTCAGACTTCATACTGTGTCACTGCCCTGGTGCCCTGGGGGGATTTGTCCCTCCTGTCACAGTTAACTCGTTACCTGAGGGGATGGAGTGATCATTACTCGCACTACACAGAGTGGAGATGCATGCATTTTTTATAGGGTCTTGTTGTAGCTTACTTTACTTATTTATTTACTTGCATGCTCTTTTTATAAAGCAGCCCTCCATCCCATAAATCTCCTACCTCTTGTGCATACAAGCAATAGTAGAATTCCTAGAGAAAGCCCAGATATATAGGATTTAGATTTGCTGATCACATTAATGCCAACACATGCAGAGTTGTACCTCCTGTGTCTAACTTCACGGCTGTTGACGAGGACTGTCTGATCCCTCTTTGCTTTCCATGGATATTCTAACAGTAGACTGCACCACTGGATGTTACTCTTCGGTAGGGGTTTGACTTTGTATCCACATTTTCTTAACTAGTCTTCCTAATGAACAGCCTGCTTTTTGTAAGGTTGCCGAGTTGCACTGGTAATCCAGGGAGGGGCACAGCAGCCTCTGTGGGACAGAACCGGTGGACAGCTGGAATCCTAGACCTTGGGAGGGCTGCTGCTGTGCACAGAGCTCTGGGCTAGAGGACTTGACCTCGGATGCCAGGACCTCTGCTACCTGGCTACGTGACGGGTCCTCTGTCAGTCTCCATTCCCCATCTGCCAAGGGAAGGTAGTGCCTAAGTCACAGGAATGGGTTAGATGATCCATGTGGGAGAACCAAGTACCTTGCAAAGTGGTGTACGGCTGGGTATAAGCCTGTTGCTTTGACTCGCTGTGCTCTAATTCTGTGGGGGCAGGAGACTGAGAAACAGGATGATGCCTTTTTGCTGATTTGTTAGGTAGAAAAAAAATGGACCCTGTTTTCAAGGATGTAGAAGAAACATAAGAGATATATAAAAAAATCATCTGTCATTTGTAGTTGATGATTCTCTGGACATTGGCTGGAATCCCTGTGGTTGGTGAGGGAGAATGGTAGGAGAGGGGAGACCAGTCAGCTTGGTGTACAGATCGCTTTGTCCCTGCGTCAGACATCAAACATGGACTAGCCTTTTATAACAGAAACTGCTTTGAGGGGCTGGCTTGCTCTGTGTGTGTGTGTGTGTGTGTGTGTGTGTGTGTGTGTGTATGTGTGTCCCCTCATGCTATATCTGCATGAAAAAGATGGCAAAGATTTTGGTTGAAATTTTTTTGCCATGGGGGAGAATCCTTGTGGATAGCATACCCATGGGTGAATTTCCAAGAGCCAAAAAGCAAAGTAAACAATATTCCAGACCAAACCAAAATAACAACAGAAAACGGTCAAATGTGCTAAAAGCATTGCAACCAATAGGACTCCCTCAGCTTTGAATTCCAGAGCTTGGAAGAGCAGCCTGGGTGTGCTCAGGGTGTGATCCTAGCAACTACTCAGCCAGCAGGCTAATTCAGAGAGAGCCCCTCCAGGCTCTCTCTGCTCCAGATGGGCTTGGAGCATATGCTTGTCAGGTCTAGCCACTGCTTGTCCCTGGCCCTAGCCATCAGAGTGCCGGCCACTGACTGAGTGGGGTGTCTTAAAGTGGTGAAATGTTTTCTTTAAGAAACGTTTTCTTCTTTTTAATTGGGGAAAATACTTACCGTGGTGAGCGCTGCATAATGTATAGAATTTGTTGAATCACTGTTATACACTTGAGACTAACATAACAGTGTATATCATCCACACTTCAATTAAAAAAAAAACTTTTTGAACCAACTGACATAGTCAAACCATAGGATGGGTGTTGGTAATACAAAGACAAATTAATGTGGATTAGCATAGTAAAGATACAGTATGTATGGAATTACCTTGATATGATGTGGCAAGTGATACATGAAAGTTAAAAACCAGAAGTAAAATTTTTTTTGGGAGCCCAGATAGGAGAGATTATTTCAACCTGGGAAGTCCAGGAAAACTTCATGAAAAAAGTATGGTTTGAAAAATAACTAGCTATTACCTAAATATAATTCCTTTTTCCCCTACTAAATAGATATGTGTTTCCTACCAAAAATAAAAACTCCCAGAGATTTTAGTGAGCTAATCATTGAAGCCACTGGCTGTGACCTCTACAAATAACCATACGAACGCTCTGAGAACATTTATGTAAATTTAGTGCATTCCAGCACAGAGACCACTATCATCCCCCACCCATCCAACCCAGAGCCTCTGATTTCTCTTGTTTCATGGTGGCTCACGGTGACTGCTGGTATCATGAGGATGAGTTTCAGAGCATCTTTCTGATGCCCCTTCAACACTGTTTGATCAGACGGAATGCCTCCAGCCCACCGCTGTCTCCCACCGGGGAACACAGCTGTCTGCGGTTTTCACGCGTGGCTGCCCCGTCACGCTGGGTTCAGCACCACATTACTGCTAGTGGACTGGGAGCTTTACTGCATCTGTCCTTTTATGGTTAGATCGTGCTTGCGCTGTGTTGTGTGCGTCGAAGAGGGCAAAAGCTGTGCTTTCTCTTTTAAGGATTTGTGTATTCTAATCAACAGAAAGTTAGTGTAACTGTGGCACTCAGGTAACAGGTATGGTGCTAATGCAGGTGATGAGAGTAGCAAAGACACCTGTCACACCATTCCCCTGCGGGCTGCTGCTTGAGCTGGACCCTTGCTGTGACACCGGGTTTCTCAGCCTCGGGACTGTGGGCATCACACTGCCCCGTGTTCTGGAGGTGTTGAGCGACATCCCCGGCTTCTCACTGAATGCCAGTAGTACCTACAGTTGTGACAGCCAAAAATGTCTCCAGACAGTGGAAACTGGGCTGGGCCGGGGGAGGGTTAAGAATTGCTCTCAGTTGAGCAGCCCAGCTCTAAAACAACACCGTGCCCGATTTTGAGCTGTACATAAAAGAGGATGTGAAGAAGGTGGTCACGGGGCTTCAAGTTTTAAATGGGGTCTGTCTGTGGCCTCTGATACAGCCTCAGATAGATGCCCACAGTGATGTCTAGAAAACACAGAAAAAGAGGAGCACGATAAACACTGGAAAGCAGGACTAGACTTCAGTCTGTTGTCAGAGTCATGAGATGTCTCCTTCACCGTGGCACACGGAATAGGTCAGAGAGGAAATAGTGCCTCCTGTCTGCCTTGCCAGTTTGGTAACCCATGATCCATGCCCACCAGGAAAGCAGACCGCCGTCCTCCAGCCATAGTTATGTTTTGTCCCAGTGCAACTACTGTGCTCTTCCTCCATTCCTAAGCACCCCTCTTTCTGCACCACCATGGAGCCACCCCATGGTATCTAAGTAAGTCAGCAGGAAGGAGAGGGACATGGGGCTGACCATCAGTGGTGCCCGTCCATACTGCCTCCTCCGCGAGGTGCTTCTGGTTGTGGAGGCGCCCACAGAAGGGGCCCTGCCAACATGTGGCCAGTTGTCACTTTGTTGTGTCATGTCATTGTCTTGATCAGACGGGCAGGGAAACTGACAGACGATAGTGCTCCCCCCACCCAGGAAAGATGAACCGCATCATAGAACACCTGCCAGAAACTTGGAATTGGACTAGGTGCTGGCACCTCACTTTGTCACCATGTGTATTGACTGTGGATGAGATTTGGCTGTTGCTGAAGAAGTCAGAGAACAGAGTGAAAGGCACAAACTGTTTCCCTTTTTCAATTGAAGAACAATTTTGAGGGAAACTATGGTCATTTGAAGTCCACCTTCATTATTAATTTTATAGAGAGATACTTTGTGGTTCTGGGTGTGGTTTTTTTGGTTTTTTGGTTTTTGGTTTTTTGGTAAAAAGATGGATTTTTTAGATGCTCTAAAATTTTTTAGTGATTTTCTTTTCTTCATAATTAGAAGTAGTGATTAGAGTATCTTTTATATTACCTGACACTTTTCCTAAACAGTTACATGTATTTTATATTCTTTGCTTTTCTCTGCATAGGCTTTAATCAGAATGGATTCATTGTGTACCGTAATTTGCTATTATACTGCCTCATGAATGTGAATGATTTCTATCACTGAACTATAATGTGCAGTGCAGTGTAGTATAAAAAAGAAAGCTAAGAGCAGTAAACTCTTTATTGATAAATATCAAATTGTTGATAGATGCTAAGTCTGAATACATTTTACTTCATCTAGGGATTTCTAGGGATTTCTGTAGAGAAAGAAGTTGTATGTAGCCATTGAAAAAAATTACATATAAAGTAAAGGGCACGTCACCCCAGGTCTCAAAGGAAGAGCAGATCTATAAAGTGATTTATTATAAGAAACAGGAGAAATACTTAAAATTTTTTTACTCTCCTCAGTATGATATAAAGAAAATATGGCATAAAAGAAATAGGAGTGCCAAGACATAAATAGAGGATAAGAAGGGAAGGGAATGGAGGTAGGTGAAATAAGAAAGAGTTATTGAGGAAAAATGAGGATACAATCACATTGTTAAGATCCACTTTGGAGATCAGAATTGGTACTTTAGAATGATGATTCATATGTGGAAGGCGGTGTTGAGATGCTCTCCTTCCACACTGTAGAAAAAACAAAAGATATGGTATGATGAGAGAAAATAATAAATGTGAAGAATCACCATGGAATTGCTGAGGTTCCTGAAAATGAAACTAGAACAATGAGAGCAGAAGCAATTGGAAACAATAAAATATAAAAGAAGACTTTTCTGGATTTAACAGATTAACCACATTACAGATAAAATACCAGAAAGGGAGCCATATGGAGATGTATTCTGCCATAATTTTAAAATCACTGAACAAAGGAGGAAACTATCCAGGGATGCAAGCAAGAAAACAGGGTTACTGGTAAGAAGTAAAAAGATGTCAGACATCTGCTTGGTAACCCTTCATTCTAGACACAGTGAAACATGGGCTACTGGGTACTGAGAGAAAAGATGGTCATTCCAGAATTTTATATCCAGTGGAGTTGTTTCACGGTCTAAAGTAAAAAAAGAACTGTTCTCTAAAAATGCCTGTTGTGGTCAAGCCATCTCCTCAGAGAATCGACTTCACCTGAATAGACTCATGGAGTAGGTGGGCACCTGAGCCCACCTGAGCCAGGTGCCTTGCCATCTCCAGCTAACCTGATTGGACCAAGAATGCAAATCTCTGGGAAGTAACCTGTGACTTCAGATCTGGCAAATAGAGATTAGCCGGGCCAATGAGATCCTTAAGGATTTTGGAAGAGTGAACTGTTGTGGTTGGCACTGAAGACTGAAGCTCCAAAGTTGTGGAGATTACAGTATCATTTGTGCCATGGCAGGTCCTATAATGTGCAGGATAACTGCCCAAGAGAGGCAGAAACTGTGAAGAGGCAGAGAAGTAGATTGGTGGAGGGAGAAAGGAAAAGTGAGGAGGGTCAGCGAGAAGCAGAGAAGCCATGGAAGGAGGCAGAGTAACAGTCTCAGTACCTTTCTTGTTCCCACCAGCCTTTTTCACCCTCTTGAGTTTTGTCTCTTTTCCGGACAATAAATCCTCATGGACAAGAGCATGTAATTCTTCCAGTGAAGAAAACTTCTTAATACAAGGACATTTTCAGGTAGTCAAAGACTTACAAAGTATAACACCTTGCAATGTTTCATTGAAAAAGTTGTTTGAAGTAGAATAAAAATTATAAATTGATAATGAGGTAGTATGAAAAGACTGGATTGCTCTGGGAGACTCTCATAAGGCTTAAGACTCAATTTATCACTAAAATCTTGAGGAGACTCTTCACCTAGTGAACTACTCTCTTACTCAGCCATGCTCATGACACGGAACATGGTGGAGGGTTTGCTGCTGCTTTTCACAATGACATCTAGACAATATTTAAAAGGAAGGAATGTTGTCTGGTATCATTATTCCTAATTTAGGCAATAGTCCTGTAATCTGATGTAAAAGATATTCTGAAACAGCCTCTCTCCCAGGTAGCATTTATCAGAATTATAATTGCATCCACATATAGCTACAACGAGGCAGCCAACATGCAAACAGATCTACAATGTTGCCTAGGAAGAACAGTGGGAGAAAACATACCAAAATATTGACATGATTTTCTCTGATGGTAGGATAATAGGTAATTTATTTATATGTTTTTTCTCTGTCTCCTGTCACACATGTGCACACACATGCATCTATATGCATACACATGCATGTACATGTGTGTATATATTTGCTTCAGAGAGTGTTGATTTTTAAATCAAAAGATAAACTTCCTATTAAAAAAATTAGACATGACCCTGAGAGACATTTCCAAACGAAACCACAGTAATGACCCACTAAGAACCTGCAGTGCCTTGGGTGCCATATTAGGCTCTTCACTTTGTCTCTCCAAATTTCTTGATGAATCCAATAGAGAGTGTGGGTTATTGCTATTTTCTAAATAAGGAAACTAAAGCTCTTTGAGGTTGAAGACTTGATGGGGTTTCTCAGGTAGTAAGTGGCACATCTGAGGTTTTGAATCTGGGTCTCTTGCATTTCCAGAGCCCTCTCTCTACCCTGTTCATTGCCTCTTCTGAATAAGCCAGGACTTGAGATGAGACCTGGCAAGCTTGTGTCACAGCACTGGGATTAATCACAATGCAGATGAGTAGACAGTGGGGAGAATTCAAGAATTACCTTCATGGATTTGAAGAAAGGTTATTTAGAGAAACCACCAGTTTTATGGTATGAAACAAGTCTTCCCCTCTGCCCCCTCGTATGTTTCAGTTTCTTTGTGAAACTGGAGGCTTTGGCTGCTCAGTCCTGGCATCTTGTCACTCTTATGTTCTTGAACTCATCTAAGCAATCGAGCCAATAGGAATTGGCCTTCTTTCTTTATTGTTGTTTTTGTTTTTGCTTTAGCAGGGATTTGAGTTGGGAATGAAAAATGAATGAACAAGTTGTAAAGCACGGTAAAGCCTCATTAGAGAGCATTGTGGAATCCTGGAAAGCAGTTGTAATTATGCGATACATAATATGGATTGAACAGTGATTTGGAAACATGGGATTACTTCTTCATCTGAGTTGTTCATTTTCATAGATAATACTGATTTTTTTCAATTCTATCTGAAATCATAACACATGTTCCAGTACTTTCTTTAATGACACAACTTACATATTCACATACTATTGTGAATAAGTCAATCGACCCTGACTACAAGTGAATATCTTAATTTCTTTCTGTTTTTGCGCTTGAACACATCATGTTGTACCTGTTTATTAGTGAAAAGAATAGCATAGGAGCCAGAAGATTGTTCCTGTCTAAAAAACTGGCCAAATTATTTCACCCCTTGGACCTCAGTTTTCTTGAGAAAATGAGTTGAATCATGCCCATTCCAACACTTAATGCTCTAGTCTACAAACTATTTTCCTGACTTTTGAAGAACCCTTGACTCCTCTCAACTGACAAAAATACACAGAAAAGATGACAACAAGAGGCAACCTTTATTGAGTACTTACGATGTTCCAGGCACTTACTAAGTGTTTTTGTAGATATGACTGTGTGACTTAAACCTTTTGAAGTTGGGAAGTACTAATATTACTCCATCTAAAGTAAGAAATCTCGGAGAGTTTAAGTAACTGCCCAGGGTTGAACAGCCAGACGTGCACTCAGGCAGTTCAACTCCAGGACCAGAGGTCTTGGTCGCTGACAATGTTGAGTCCACTGACAGTATTGAGAAGCGCAGGGGCCCCTGGATAGCAGTGCATACGTGGCTGGGGTGAAGAGCTGCAGGAGTAGGTCTGCGCTCTGAAGATGGTTTAGGGTGACACCCCCAAATTGGTATTTGTGCGGCATCAGTGGAGGTATCTTCTGGAAACATGTATGCACAAAGGTTGACTCTCCTAGAAAAGAGTATCTCCCGCCACAGGGAACTTTAGGGAGCTGAGGTGGATTGTCTGCATCGTGATCTGAGTGACTCAGCCCGAGGTCCACCCAGAGTTCCAGGCCAGCCATGTGGCTCTCATGGTGAATGTCTTCTGGGTTGGCCGGGAGCCCATCAGGGTTTATTCTGGTAGTTCCCCACTGAGTTCCGGTGTCTAAATGCGATAGCTGACGAGTTGGTGGATTCATCTCTCTCCTCCCTGGCTCTCTATTTCTCCTCTCCCTTGATACCCTCTTGTTTTTAGAGGCGTTTGGAGGCTGCTTTCTCTGCCACTAGCTCTACTCTTTTTTGGGTGGCAAAGGAGGGTGAAATTCAAACTTTCAAGATTGGTATGAGATTGTCACTTCTGTCAGAAATGATATCTTTGCTTCCTTAAGGACCTTGATTATTCTGCTTACCCATCTTCCAGCCTTTCCCCACCTCCAGGTAGAGAATAAACAGGCAGGGAGTGGAGATTTGTCTCTCCAACTTGCCTGGACCTCTTGCTGTCACTAAACTGTTACCCGTCATTACAGAGTCATGGTTATCTCACCGGTGGCATTGTGTTTGAACAGCACATCTTGATTCCTCTCCAGTCCAGCAGATGCATTTGTTTCTTTCCCTGGTTTTGCTGTGTCACTGTTAGGTTTAGGAAATTAATAAAATTCTGAAGCTGTTTTTGCTGCTTCAGTGTTTTTGTTTAAAGGAATCAATGTTATCCCAAATCACATTAAATATACATATTGTGTGTGTGTGTGTGTGTGTGTGTGTGTGTGTATGTGTATTTTTCATTTGTTTTTTTTTTTTCTACTTTGGCAAATTGTTTAGGGGCTGCTCTCAGAGCTGGGCCAGCAGAGTGGGTTCATGTGGCACTGTTGCTTGCAGGGAAGGGTCGTGGGGTAAATTACATTTCATCACTGTAATGATCAGAGTTAAACAAAGGTTTTAATTTTTCTTATCCCAAAGCCTCTGGGACCTGCTGAGAAAGGGCAGGCATTTTTAGTGAGCCCATGGTCAGGAAATGACAGAGTACCCTTTTTAAAAAGCAGATGTATTTTGGAGGAAAAGAAATTCATCAGGTTTAATAAATGTAGGCTAATGAGGAAGACAGAGAAGGGGGTGGCAGGAAGGGTTAATGTGTGAGTGGGATGGTTCTGCATGCTTTACCTGAAGAACTGAAGGAGTTGTTCAGATAATTTCTCTTGACACTTCCAAACTCAGATTTTATGAATTACTACCTTTTGTACTCTTTCCTTTCTTTTAGTTCATTGTTAGGCTATCTTCATTTCTTCATGGGTCCCTTCCAATAGCCTTCTCTCTGTCTTCTGTATGATTCCCTGTGTTCTTTTGCCCTTTTAGTCCGTCCTTTCACTGCTTTTTTACCTTCTCAGAGCATGGATCAGAGTCTCCTCATCTCCTGAGAAACTCTGAAAGCTCCTTTCTGCCCACTGGGTAAGGGTCTGAGGCTTTCTAATTGGAGGCCTTCATATTGGACCCCACCCAGCTCACCTTCCCAACCTTAGTTTTCTTCCTAACGTTGTTTTTCTACACTTGTATTGTCTACCTTCCACTGATCCTATGCAGCTGAACCAGTTGTTAGTCCCAGAACGCACTGTTGACATTTCTTCCTTTTGTGTCTTTGGGGTGTAGATGGACTGTGGGCCATCTGTCAGGTCCAAGATAGGTCTGTTCCATGGCCATGGTCTTTAAACACCAGACCCTGATAAAAGGACAGAGAAGGAAATGTGTGCATTGCCCATCTCCTCTATTCTCCTACCCCTGGACCTGGGTGGGATCTTTTCCAGCTCTGGGCATCTCCACTGGGATGAATATAGCTGGCAATGCATATAGTCCTAGTGAATTTGACTGTGTGACTTCCTGTCGGTGATCTTGTCAGGTATCTTTATTTAGGAAAAGTTAGAAGGGTCTGAAAAGGTTCCAGGGTGTTGTTCAAAGGATACAGTGCCAGTAATTCATAATCCAGCTCTTACCTGGTTCCGTTTTCTTATAGGTGGGTCCCTCACCTGGTTCATCCAAAACATTTGCTAACTACAACTCATGGTCTTTCCCCAAGAAGAACTAAGCTCTTTAAGAGTTGTTATCTCAGCAGCTGGTGCCATCACCTCTCCTGCTACATGTAGCAGACCACAGGTGTCATCTCTGATACCTTCCTTGTAGCTCCCCTGTACCCCCATATCCATCCATTACCGTGTTTTGATTCTACATACCTCATAGCTTCCAAATGTGCACGCTGTCTCTAAATCACCATTGCTATGCTCCTCTCTTATCTGGACAACTGAAATAGTTTTCCATCTAGTCAGTACCCACTTATTCCCCCACCCTACCATTCTCCATATTGTATTGAGAATGAATTTTTTGAAACACGATTCTGAATCATGGCACTGTTTGCTTAAAATACTCCAGCGTTTTCCACTGCTTTGAGAATGAAGACAAAATTCTTGAGCTGACCTGTGAGACTCCCTCGGGTCTGGCCTCTTCTCTTTCTTACCTCTCCAGCCTCACCCAGGATTTTATGTCCCTCACTCTGCACCCTTCAGCCTCATGAGTTCTCTTTCCTTTCTTGCAGGTGCATTTTCCTTTTCCTGCCACAGGGTGTTCGCATAGCTATTCCATCTGCTTAGAATACTATCCCTCTCTCACTTGCTTAATAAACTTTCCTTTTAGAACTCAAAGGGCCTCTTCTGATCTCTCAGTCAGATCCTCCTATTATTTTTCTCTAAGCCATATGTTCTAACTCTTTGGGGCCTCATTACAGGTTGTTTGTTTGTTTTTCGTTCATGAAATGATTTGGTCGTTTTTCTTCCCTCCTGGGTCTTAAGCTCCATTAAAGCAGGAATCCTGTCTGGGTTTACTCATTATTATATCACCAACACTTAGCTCAATACCTGACATTTAATAGGCTCCTTTAAATATTTGCTGAAAGGCATGAGGAAGGGCATTTACCATATGCTTAGTGTGTGCTCTTTTCTCACTGAAGCTTCTTTTCTTCCTTTTACTTAAGATTCAGTCCAGATGCCTCCCCTTAGCTTACAGTGTGCTGGTCCTCAGCAGCCTGGGTTACTGAGTAATTCAGCTGATCGTGTCCGCTAACATTCTCTCAGGACTGCTGTACTGGGCAGCACCCTGCACCATGGGGACAGAACAATGGAAAGGACATGGCCCCTGACACAGAGTGGCCCACAGCTTATAGAATGTGGTATGTTTGAGGGCTGTACGAGGGCTGTGAATAAAGTAATAGGGAAATACAGAAGAGGAAGCATCAGCTTGGCCTGGGGAAGCCAGAGAATATTCCAGGGAATGTGACACAGGGGCTGAACTTGAAGATTTGTGTGTGATGTTGCCATGGCAGGCCTGGCAGTTGGGGGAAGACGACATCTTTGGAGAGGAAACAGCCAGAGCAGAGGTGCAGAGTGGGAAGATGGGTGTAGGTTTAGAATGAGTGAGGTCCCATGTGGCTAGGGCAGAGGCATCAGGCCCATGCAGGGGACTGTGGTGAGAGGAGGGCCTTGAGGGACAGACAGGCCCGGGTGCTGGGACTTAATCCTTCTCGTGCAACAAGGAGCCTCTGTATGGTTTTAAACACAAGATCAACAGGATCAGATTCATGTTTTTAAATTGATAACATCAGCATGGGGAGTATGTGGCAGCTGGTAGGGGCAAGCGTGGGGCCATAGAGATAGACAGGAGTTGTTGGAAGGATCTGAGCAGTGAATGAGGAGGGCTTGAACCTTCACCATGAGAGTGGGAGTGGGCAGGATCAAACGATTTGAGAGACACCATGAAAGTGGAAGAGACAAGACTTGATGACGAATCTTGATGGTGAGAGGGAGGGGAGAGTGGAGGCAAGGTGGCTCAGGGTTTTTCATTGGAATGAAGTGACAGATAATGACATCTTGAATGGAGGGAGTCCCCAAGGCTTCTTGGGATTCAGATGGTCCTAGGTGACTCCAGTGGTCAGTAGATGGCAGGGCAGGTTGGAATGTAATACAGAGAAGTAAATTTGATAAATTATAAGAAAAAAAGAACTTTTTGATTCATAATTTGAGTAGATCCTGAGCAAAATTTGCATTTGTTCTCTGTGAGGAAGGAAATTGCTGGACTTGTTGATCGTATTAATAGAAAATTTCATTGTGATCCCATTAAGAAAATATATCCCTGGCCCCCATGTGGCACTTGGCTAGTTGTGATGAGGGCACATTGGTTTTATCTGCTCAGTAAGGTAGGTCCCGAATTTATTTGGCAGTACTCCAATAATCTTGTTACCTTTCTGTTCTCTAAACTTACTGGACAGCCGTTGTACACTAACATTGAGTTGGGCACTGTAAGGAAAACGACTGAGTCGTGAAAATCTCATGTCTTCTTAAGCCTCTGGTAACTCAGCTCTCATTTCTACCTGAATAGCTTTAATCTGTAAATTGGGCCAAGTCCTCCAGTAACTCCAGAACCCCACTCTAGGGCCATTTTCTTCTACCTGTATCGAACCTGGGCTATTTGAACAAGAGGTGGTAGTTCCACAGAGGTGTGTAGAGGGCACAGCAGATTGGTTTGGAAGGGCCAGTGGCTTTAAAAAGCCAAAGCATGAAACCATTCATATTTTATGGGGGCTGGGCATAAACAACTGTGTGACAAGAGTTTACAGGAAGCAGAGTCCAGAAGGGCTCTGGAGAAGACTCTGATGGGACATTTGTACTCCATCAAAACTCCTGTACTCACTGTCCCCAGAAGCAATGGACCCTCCTTGGGAGCCCCCACTATCTATTGAACATAAATGTCACTTTACCCTCAGTGCTCATTCTTGGGTACCAAGGCAAAGGAAACCTTCCACAAACACCCAGGAAAGGGGCGTGACCCCATTACCAAGGCCAAGTGGGTGACTCTGAACACAGGACTGATGGTAGTGTGTGTGTGATGGTGGTGCTGTGGCAGATAAGAGGGGCTCATTGACAGGGATCCAGGCTAACAGAGCTGCTTGAAAGGCTGTATCCGTTGAGTCTACAGGCCTGGAAAATTGTAACTCTTTAATAATCATTTGTAAGCTGAATGAACGAATGAACGAACAGTGAGATGAATGAAGAACAAATGGATGAATCAGGGTCCAAGTGAAGGACCTTGAGTAGGAACCACGGAACTTGGTGGAGCTAGTGTGGCGGGTGGGTAGGGAAGGTTGAGATGGGGCCCAGGAGCAGCTGGATGCTCATGTGGTACCCAGGGTTCCTGTTCTCCTCGGTGCACTGGCGATCAGGCAGCAGGATGTTGTTGACCCCACACATGCACTAATGGGAGGGTATTCTGTGCTTCAGCACCAGATTTAGTGCCTGGGCACTGTTTCCCCGATGGTAGATAGAAGTGCCATGAGGTGGTTAAGAACATGGACCCTAGAGCCCAGCTCCTGAGTTTCACTCTTGGCTGCACTTATTAACTCAGTTAGGCAAGTCTAATCTCTTTGGGCCTCAGTTTGCTCATCTGTTAAACCAGGATAATAATAAGACCTGCCTCAGAATGTTATTGTGAGGATTACATGCATAATATACTTAAAGTACTGAGTTAGGTATTTTTATTGTTGTTATTTTACTGTTGGGTGTGGAGTAAAGGAGGAGGGGTCAGACATTGTCTGTATTTTCAGTGTAGGCTCCGGTTCTTAGAATGAAGGATTGGCATTGAGCTGTTAACAGGGAGGACATTTTGTCGATGGTATGTGAAGGCTGAGGTTGGGGTTCAGGTTTGAGTCTGTGGTCCTCTGGGGAGTCCAGGGTAAACAAGGCTCCCCGACTCATGATACTGTATAGAGAAGAGTTTGAGGAGAGGTGAGAATGGAGGGGTGGCAATCCATAGTGCCAGTATAGTTCTCCAAGGTCATTTAACAGATAACATCCATCCCCTTGAAGGGTCTGGTGGTCTGGGACCCGAGTTTTAGGTTCCGTGTAACTTGGAGGAGTTGTAGGGAAGGTAGGCCTCATTTTCCCTCTCTTTGAAGTGATCAGAATAATACATATCTTGCTTAACCAATAGCATTATTACAAGATAAAAATGTCAAAGGAAATAGTTTGGAAAGATTAAGATATCCGTAACAGCAATAAATGATTATTGTTAAATTGGATCCCATTGCTTACTTGCATTCTGCTTTTAAGGCCTCACTTGCATTCTGCCCTTGTGTGGGGCACCTGGGTGGCCCAGTCAGTTAAGTGTCTGCCTTTGACTTAGGTCATGATCCCAGGGTCCTGGGATCGAGTCCCGCACTGGTCTCCTTTCTTGGCGAGGAGCCTGCTTCTCCCTCTGCCTGACGTTCCCCCTGCTTGTGCTCTCTCCATGCTCCCTCTCTGTCTCAAAACAAAAAATAAAAAACTTTAAAAAAACCCAACAGCATTGTGGATCGTCATCTTTCCTGAGGCACATGTACCAAAGGCTCAGCAGGGCCAACGAGGAGGGGATTGACTGTCTGCACACATTCCCCCCCACCCCCCCACACTGTGCTGATTCCCAGCCACAGGCCTTCATGCTGGTTCCTGAAGTGTTGGTTCTTCTGCCTCCTGTCATCTCAGCGCGGCTCTCCCTCAAGCCTGGCTGTTTGATTATTCCAGCCACGCGGGGTTCTGTCTTCCGAAATCTACAAATTAGCACTTATTCTTCAACCCCAACTGGTTTGGGTTTCTAACTACCTTGTAGGTGACTTGAGATGACTATATGTATATCCGAAAGTCTGCTGGAGAAAGGAGACTGGCTGGGTAGTAGAAACAGCACTTGGGAGCATGAGCTTGGCATCTTATCTCTGCCTCTTACAGTCTGTGGACCCTTGGCTAAATTTTTGAAGTTCTCTGAACTTCCATTTTCTCACCTGTAAAATGGTGATAGTAATACCCACACTGGTATCATTATGCAACTCAAATGATAGGAAGCTCAAGGTGTGACAGGCGTTCGGTCAATGATATTTCAGGTCGCCTCTCCCCTGCAGAGGAAGACCAGGGGTAGGGGTGAGGCGGGGAAGAGATATTTCAAAGCCCCACTGAAACCGAACATTTCATTCTCACTGTTCGTCTTATCTTCAGAAATGACTTCTCAAACAGGACTGAGATCTTCCTGGCTCTGGCCGAGCCAGAGCTCATGCTCTGTTGTGGTAAGAATCCTGACATAGGCCAGGTCGGGCTTTCCTCGGTAACGTTCAGCTCGTCTCAGGAGTCGTGGGTTCCTTGAACCACACAGCGTGTACTCCAGCCACCAAACCCAAGTGCCCGCAGATGTTCCAAGCGCTGCCCGGCTGCTTCTCCCAGAGGAAAGACTGGCCGTGAAATGAAAGCCAGAACTTTCAGTTCTTGCATCCACCTGCCTGAGCAGCTGGAAGGAGAGAGCCTTCTGGTGATTCTTTTTTTTTTTAATTTTTTTTTATTTTTTAATTTCTTTTCAGCGTAACAGAGTTCATAGTTTTACACCATACCCAGTGCTCCATGCAATGCGTGCTCTCCACAATACCCACCACCTGGCTCCCCCAACCTCCCACCCCCCGCCCCTTCAAATCCCTCAGGTTGTTTTTCAGAGTCCATGGTCTCTCATGGTTCATCTCCCCCACAATTTCCCTCAACTCCCTTCTCCTCTCCATCTCCCCATGTCCTCCGTGTTATTTGTTATGCTCCACAAATAAGTGAAACCATATGATAATTGACTCTCTCTGCTTGACTTATTTCACTCAGCATAATCTCTTCCAGTCCCGTCCATGTTGCTACAAAAGTTGCACATTCATCCTTTCTGATGGAGGCATAATACTCCA